>SNQJ01S0030967.1:26088-41323 GCA_010110895.2 Picea sitchensis | reverse complement strand
GGATGTCCATCGTTCCAACTGATGGATGCCATGTTTTCCTTCAGCCGTGGTTAAGCTGATTTTGTTAGGGTTATTTAATATGGACTGGTTATAAGCTAACTCTTAGGTTCAAGTTTGTTTGTTGCTTCAACCATTTAGCTTTTTATTTACAGGAGGCCTATATCCAATGGTTATGTTTTACAGACTCGATAATATGGCTCGCATTCTACAAAATATGGATGTAATAAGTGTTTCGATGCAATGGACTTATGTTGGAATCGGGCTGTCGACGCAAGTTTGTTTGTTGCTTCAACCTGGAATGATCATGTACAATAAGGTTTTGAAATTTAGAGTTTTGTTGTTTGACATTTTGAAATTTGTATATATTTACAATTAGCTTTTTATTTGCAGGCGGCCTATATCCAATGGTTATGTTTTACAGACTGGATAATATGGATCACATTCTACATAATATGGCTGCAATAAGTGTTTCGATGCAATGGACTTACATTGGAATCAGGTGGCTGGCGCACTAAATGAATGGCGAGCTGATAGAATAGTTTAGTATGGGTACATAGTTACCGCCATTACCTAAAATCGCTTAACTGTAACTCATTTTTTTTAAAGTTTTATCGAAGAATACAAATGGTGGTAATTTGTGTATAAGATTATCGGATAAATGTAAAGTTCTAACACTTTTAAATCAAAGTTACATATCTGCAATGGGAAAAGAAATACCATACGTCCCAGCCCTTTCACAAGGATCCATACCAATTAGCACAAAATTATGAGTTGGGTGCGCCTACTCTGCCCAGTATTTCACCAATATAATAACAACATTTTTATTTTTATTTTTATTCATCAATATAATAACAACATTTTTCTTTTTAAAATATACATCACAACTATTACAAAAATAATTTTTTTTGAGCATGCCTATGTTTTCATGTTTTAAATCTCCCTCGCGTTTTACCTTTAGAATGAGTCCTTTCCAAACAAATAAAAGGAATAATTAGTACGGAAATCATATGGAAAAAATATATGACTTATGAGGAATAGAACTAAATTCTCACTGGTTTTCTCAATGGACATATCAGTTTTTGAGGCTACAACAAACAATTTCTTTCAATCAAATTAATTATTACAACCCTGGTTTCAAATTAATAAACAATGACTTAAAAATTTGCACGTATATATAATACTAACACTATTGTAACGTTTTAACTTTATATATATACCACTATAGAACTAAATTCTGACTGGTGTGCTAAATCGGCATATCAGGTTTTGATGCAACAAGAAACAATTTCTTTCAATCAAATTAATTATTACCACATTGGTTTCAAATTAATAATCAATCGTTTTAAATTTAATGTAACAATTTATTAATTTATTAATAAGCATAATAATATATAATAATATTTTATTAATAATAATATAGTTATTAATAATAATATTAATAAATTGTTCATAATATTTTATTAATTTTATTAATTGATGTTATTTGTCATAATTAATAGTCATTAATAATACTATTAATACTTTATTGTTATTATATATAATATATTAATAAATATAAATTTATTAATAATAACAATAATTAACTATATTATTAATTATTATTATTGTACATAATTAACTATACTATATAAGCAGTATTTTAAGACTATGTATGTATATTATTTATACATATCCTTTTTACAATAGTTATTAATTAATATTAATAATTAAACATATCAACAATAATGTATTAATAATATATTAAGGTTAGTGGTTGTTAGGGTTAGGGTTATTAAGGTTAATGTTAAGACCAGACTAAAGTTAAGTTTATTCCTATTAAAGTTATAATTAGAGTTATTTGTATTAGGATTTATTTTATAATAATAAGAAAATAATTATTAAAATATTTAAATTAAAATAAATTAAAATAATAATAAATTAATTTTAATCCTTCTATTTTGAAAAAACATTGTAAATTTGTAAATATATTTAATATTGAGAAAGATTTCATTTTTTCATATTTAAATTTCTAAAAATATTTATTAATAGAATAATAGGAATAAACTATATTTATTAACTATACTATACAAGCATTATTTTAAGACTATGTATGTATATTATTCATACATATCCTTTTTACAATAGTTATTAATTAATATTAATAATTAAACATGTCGACAATAATGTATTAATAATATATTAAGGTTAGTGGTTGTTAGGGTTAGGGTTAGGGTTATTAGGGTTAGTGTTAAGGCGAGACTAAGGTTAATTTTATTCCTATTAAAATTATAATTAGAGTTATTTGTAATAAAATTTATTTTATAATAATAAGAAAATAATTATTAAAATATTTAAACTAAAATAAATTTAAATAATAATAAATTAATTGTAGATATATCTATTTTGAAGAAACATTGTAAATTTGTAAATATATTTAATATTGAGAAAGATTTCATTTTTTCATATTTAAATTTCTAAAAATATTTATTAATAGAATAATAGGAATAAACTATATTTTTATTTTTTTAATATTAAAAGTTTCTATATGTTTAAAAATATTTATATATATATATATAATTGTAACTCTATATTATATAACTAAAAATATAATTCTTATGGTTATAAATGACCATAAGACTATTTATTATTTTAATGGTTTGAGATTATGGTTTAATAAATGAAATCGATGAAAAATATATATAAATTATATATGGATGTATAATGGTCATAGTTTATATCATGGTGCAATGTGTACACTCTATTATCCATGTGTGGTGTACCTAAATTTCCTTATAATAATAATAAATCATCATCACATTTCAAGTATAATACACCATCTACAGAGTTCAAGTTGATTTGCTATCCAGTAAAATTCATCATCTCTAAAGTTAAAGATGATTTGCAATCAATGTCCTTAGAAAAAGTATGATTCTAAGTTTTCTTCTATGTAATACATCACATGAGTTCAAAGTTCGTATCTTTCTAACAAAGGAAACACTTTGCTATATTTAAAAACAAAACTTGGCCAAAAATTCATTTTCATAATATCTCAAACATAAGCCAACCTTGTCATGTGATAAACATAACCCGACGTTCCCATTTGAAAAAAAAAATTGTACGTTACAACATGAGAAAAACAATAATGTTGCAATGTGACGAATATAGTAGTGTCAGAGTATGACAAACATAGCAATGTCACAATGTGATGAACATTTCACTATCATCACAATGTGATGAAAATACCCCCGCCATTGCAATGTGATGAACATAGCCATATTGTCAGAGTGTGATGAACATAGCCTCGTCGTCGCAACGTGATGAAAATAACCTCATCACTGCAATGTGATACAAATATCCTATAGTCATAATGTGAGAAAAAATTCCAAATGTTGTAATGTGATGAACATAACCCATTGTGGCAATGTGAAGTAAAAAACCCAATGTCGTAATGTGACAAACATAGACCAACATTGCAATGAGATGACCATTTTCGAACATCACAATGTGATGAACATAGTAATGTCACATCCTGACAAACATAGTAATGTGGCAATGTGATGCACATAGCCCTATTGTCACAATGGAAAAACATAGCCCCGCCATCGCAATCTGAAAACCATGGCCATATTGTCACAGTGTGATTAACATAACCTCGTTGTCACAATGGGATGAGCATAGCCTCATCACTGCAATGTGATACAAATATCCTAACATCATAATGTGAGAAACATTTTCACATGTTGCAATTTGAGGAACATAACCCATTTTTGTAATGTGAGGTATGCAACCCAATGTCACAATGCAATGTATGAAACCCTATGTCACAATGTGACAATAATAGCCTAACATTGCAATGAGATGACCATTTCCCAACATTGGAATGTGATGAACATAGCCATATTGTCACAATGTGATGAACATAGTAGCGTCATATTCTGACAAACATAGTAACATCAATGGCGTCACATTCTGACAAACATAGTAACATCGCAATGTGATGAACATAGCCCTATTGTCGCAATGTGACAAATGTAACCCCATCATCACAATGTGATGAAAAATAGCCATATTGTCGCAGTGTGATGAACATAGTCTCGTTGTTGCAATTTGATGAACATAGCCTCATCAACACAATGTGATACAAATATCCTAATGTCATAATGTGAGAAACATTTTCACATGTTATAATGTGATGAGCATAACCCATTGTTGCAATGTGATGTGCGCAACGCAATCTCGGAAAGTGACAAACATAGCCTAACAATTAAAAATGCAATGAGATGACCATTTCCCAAGATTATAATGTGATGAACATAGTATTATCACATTCTGACAAACATAGTAATGTTGCAATGTGATGAACATATTCCTATCATCACAATGTGACAAATGTAGCCCCATCATCGCAATGTGATGAAAATAGCCATATTGTCATAGTGTGAGGAAAATAACCTCCTCGTCACAATGTGATGATCTTATACACAAAATTACCACCATTTCTATTCTTCAAGCCCGATATTTATCTAAGACAAAACTTAAAAACAGATTTACAGTTAAGCGATGACTTATAATCCAATTTAGGTAATCATAACTCATTGTCACAATGTGAGGTACACAATCCAATGTCTATATGTAATGTATGAAACCCAATGTCACAATGTGACAAACATATCCCAACAATTCAATAAGATGACCATTTCCCAACATCAGTATGTGATGAAGATAGTCATATTATCACAATGTGATGAACATACTAGCGTCACATTCTGAAAAACATAGTAACGTTGCAATGTTATGAACATAGTTGCATCATCACCATGTGACGAATGTAACCCCATCGTCAAAATGTGACGAAATAGGCATATTGTCATAGTGTGATGAACATAGACTCGTTGTCACAATGTGATGAACATAGCCTCATCACCACAATCTTATACAAATATCCTAATGTCATAATGTGAGAAACATTTCCACTTATCACAATGTGATGAACAAAGCCCATTGTTGCAATATGATGTATGAAGTTCCCAATGTCACAATGTGTCAAACATAGCCTAAAATTGCAATGAGATGACCATTTTCCATCACAATCTAATGAACATAGCCATATTGTCAATGTGATGAACATGGCCATATTATCACAATGTGATGAACATAGTAGTGTCACATTCTGAAAACATAGTAATGTCGCAATGTGATGACCATATCCCTATCATCACAATGGGGTGAACGTACCCCCATTATCACAATGTAACAAAAATAGCCATATTGTCGCAGTGTGACGAACATAATATCATCATCGCAATGTGTTGAATATAGCCTCATCACCACAATGTCATACAAATATCTTAATGTTATAATGTGAGAAGCATTTCCACAGGTCGCAATGTGATGAACATAACCCATTGTCGCAATGTCAGGTACACAACCCAATATCACAATGTAATGTACGAAACCCAATGTCGAAATGTGACAAACATAGCCCAACATTACAATGAGATGAACATTACTCAACATCGAAATGTGATGAACATAGACATATTGTCACAATGTGATGAACATAGTAGTGTCACATTCTGACAAACATAGTAACATTATAATGTGATGAACATTTCCCTTTCCTCTCAATGTGATGAACGTAGCCTCATCCTCACAATGTGACAAACAGAGCCTCATTGTTGCAATGTGATGAACATGGCCTCATCATGACAATGTGATACAAATATCGTAACATCATAATGTGGGGAACATTTCCACATGTCCCAATGTGACAAACATAACCCTTTGTTGCAATTTGATGTACGCAACCCAATGTCGCAAAGTGACAAATATAGCCTAACATTGCAATGTGGTGATCATTTCCCAACATCACAATGTGACGAACATAGCCTAACATTGCAATTAGGTGAGCATTTCCCAACATTGCAATGTGACGAACATAGCCATATTGTTCTAGTGTCACAAACATAGCTTCAACATTGTAATGTTGTGAACATAGCCTCATCACCACAATGTGATACAAATATCCTAATGTCATAATGTGAGAAACATTTCCAAATGTCGCAATGTGATTAACATAACCCTTTGTTGCAATGCGATGTACGCAACCCAATGTCGCAATGTGACAAACATAGCCCAAAATTGCAATGACATGACCAATTCTCAACATCGCAATGTGACGAACATAACCCACTCTTAGTGTGTGACAAACTTATTCTAATTCCATATTGTGACAAAAAAAACTTTATGTTGACCATAACCTTATGATGTCATATGATGAACAAAACCTAGTGTCACAATTTGAGGAACAAAACCTAACTAACATTGTAATGAGATAGTGCCATAGTAAACCATGGTTAATCATGATCAACATGGTCCACCATATGCATCTCCACATGGTATATGAAGGTCAGCCATGGGTATGGTCACCCATAGTCAACCATGGTGAAGTCCAACCATGATCAACCATACTAAACTTTGGTCCATGTCAAGCAAAACCATGGTTAACCATACTCAACCATAGTCAACCATGGGAAAGGTCAACTATATTTAACCATACTCTTGATCATGGTCAATAATAGTCAACAATATTTGAGGTAATGGTCAACCATAGTCATACTTAAGGTCAAACATGGTGAATTTCACTTATAGTCATGGCCAATCATGGTCATCTATGGACAACAACTGCCAAACATGGTTAACCATTGTCAACCATGGTCAACCATGGTCAACCACAGTCAACCATGGTCATACTTAAATAATGTTAAGCATAGTGAAGCTCATACAAAGTGAAGGTCAACCATAGTGAAGGTCTACAGAAGTTTACCATGGTCATGGTCAACAAGAATTAACAATGATTATGGTAATCCAAGGTCAATATACCTCGAAGGAATAAAATAATCTAATGTAATTATTGTATTAATGTATTACTAATAAAATAATGCATTAATAGTCTAATGTATTAATTAATTAATACATTAATATATTTAATAGTATTAATTCTTTAATACTTTAATAACTAAATTATGTATTATACATTAATACTTTAATGTATTAATACTTAAATAATGCATTATAGTTTAAAACAATAATACCTTAATGCATTAATACATTAAAGTATTAAAGTCCACTAAGATCACCCAAAGCTAACCATATTCATGGTCAACAATAATAAATCATGCTCATTGTCAACCATTCTCAACCATGATCATTTTCAATTAATATATTAATACTTTAATAATGTGTTTATTATGATATTAATACTTTAATAATATATTATTACTATAATAATGTACTATTAATTTATTATTGTATCAATACTTTAACAATGTATTAATTAATAATATATTAAAGTATTGATTAATTAATACATTGTAATGTATTATTTTATAAGTATTAATGTATTAAACACTTTAATACATTAATATAATAATATATTAAATATTTTAATGTATTTAATAATACATTAATATAATAATGTATTAAATATTTTAATATATTTAATACTATTAATTAGTAATGCATTTAATTTATTAATTAAAATTTCTTATTGTGTTAATTATTTAATGCATCACATTATTAATGTATTATTTTATTAGTAATTTATTAATAATGTATTAATAATTTAATAATGTATTTTATAAAAGGTTATGTACTACTACTCTATTGATATATTATTAATGTATTACTTTAATAATGCATTAATACATTATAGTATAATTATTTAAATATTAAATTATAATACATTATTTAAATATTAATGCATTAAAGTATTAACATTTTAATATAATAATATATATTAAATGTATTTTAATCCTTGAAGAATAACTTGTAATACAAGTTATTTTATTGTCTAGAATACATTAATAATATGAAAAGAACATGGAAATAGAGATTTGATGTGACTCCCTTTTCCTCCAATTTATTTGGTGCAATTTATTATTAATGTATTTTAACTGTGTGCAATAAGTTGTATTTGTATTTAAGTTGTATTTGTATTTAATGTATTATTATGTAATGTATTAATAATATATTAATATATATTTGTATTATTATTGTAATAATGTTTTATTTTTTAAGTGTATTAATATTTTAGTAAGTATTATTACTTTATTGATGTATTATTGATGTATTATTAGTGTGGTGTTTTATTAGTGTATTAATATTTTAGTAATGTATTTATTAAAAATGAATTAATGCAATAATTAATTAAATTATTACATTATAGTATACATTAATGTATTAATATCATTTATAGTCATGAACATAAAATGATCATAGTCAATCATCATTTTCAATAAATATATAAATACTTAAATAATATATTATTAATATATTATTTTATTAGTGTGTTAATACAAATGTGTTAATTAATAATGTATTAATTAATTAATACAATAGATTATTAATACAATAGATTATTAATATATTAATACTTTAATATGTTACATTATACATTAGTGAAATAATATTTTATTAATATATTAAACTTTACTAATATATTTATTAACTTAATATATTATATTATTACATTATTAATGTATCATTAATATTACATTACATTATTAATATTATTAATATATTAAGAATTTAATATGTTACATTATAAATTAATGTATTAATATTTTAATTTATATATTCTTATTACATATTACATTATATTAATTTTTAATATAATAGATAATTAATTTATATATATTTATGCATCACTAGTTCTAACAGATTGATAGCCTGTTATAGATTCATAACCGCCAAAGACAAAGCTACCAGAGGCAACATCCCTTCCATCTCTAGATCAGGATCAAGACCCATCATCAGTAGCTTAAGACCCATACGTAGATCTATACCTATAAACATACAGAGATCCATACACATATCCAATGGTTTAACCAGTCGACCGAGCAGTAGATTCTGTCGATTCAGTAAATTTTTACCCTAATGATGGTGAACGTTCACCACCCTATAGTTGTAGGAGCTACCCCCTTTCGGTCCTAGGAATACTTGGAAGAAAGAGAGATTTCGTCGTTAGACCTGGACCTGGCTGGCTTGCTGGTGGCGACTAGGTAGCGGTAGGGAATTTGAGAAAGCAAAGTGGAAGGAAAGTGACGTTGACATCAACTGACGAACGCAATCACTGCAATATATATAAGAATTTTACGTGAACTCACAATCAAAGGTAATAATAATAATAATAATCTATTTTTAAGGTCACGGCTAAGTCAACACACTAAATTGGTGTATGAGACCTCCTTGTTTGTGGGACAAGGGACCCTCCTTCGCCCAGCGATTTGACTGGTAAAGTCTACTAAGGTATACATACCCTACCCCCTCTAGATTTGAACATGTGACCTCTTAAGAGGAAACACATGTTCTTAACCATTAGACCCACTCAGGTATCAACCAAAAATAGTGTAAGAAGGGCTCCAAAAATGGATAACAGTTTTCACGTTGACAATAATACCCTCACCCACCTAACAGCCACACATCGATCGAGAACCCTTCCTATCCCAATGGTTCTCCCGCCAGGAGGATCTAAAACTAGAGCAGCGAGCTATGACTTTCGAACTAGCTTAGATGCTGGTGGATCTATATCAACCCAGGCTGCTTGGTGATCATCTGCTCCGCTTTGAAAGGCTGTAGTGGCTTTCTTTATAGATGATTAATAAATTATTATTATATATTATTTTTATGTAATAATTAATTAATAAATTATTATTATATATTATTTTTATGTAATAATTAATTAATAAATTAATTATGTATTAATATATTAAGTGCGGTTTTCAAGTTATGTCAACTGTCAATTAGTAATAATCACTTTATAAAAGTGGTTGATATATAGTTATTTGTATATTTTTTATTTTTTCAAATTAATGGTGTCCATCCTCATATATTAATCACTTTTATAGAATAATTGTTGTTAGTTATATTATTGTAAAGCTGAAACCTGAAAGAATTTAGACTTAAACCCACTAACGAATTGAAACAACTATCAAATGTCTCTCATGTCATAACAATGAAAAAAATTCATGTTATACCGATCATTGATGTAAATCCACCCATCATGGCCTCAATAGCTTCTCACAATGAATGTGAATGCCTCGGTTCAAGAAAGTCCTAAAATAACGTCCTAGTAATTTTAGCAATCTACTCAACATTAGTGATCAGAATGTTAGCATGATTAATATTTAAATATGTTGAGCCAATTGATACTACACCTGCACCTACACTTGCATGAGGCCACATAATTCATTACACCAATACAAAATCCAAAAGAAAAACAAAAATATCATATACATATTCTAGAAACAAAAAATAAGATATAGTAGACAATGGCATGGACATGCAGTTATACAAAATATTGATTTTAATATACATTCTAGGAGGCAATGAGCAACAATCACATTTAATCTGTAAAAACCTTCATTTTCTAGTTAGATTGGGCGTACTGAAAGAACGGTTGAACATGGACTGCAGAGAGAAAGTGACTTGCCAGATTAGTCTCTCTGTTCACATAGATTAGTTTGGGCCCGTAGAGTCCAAAACTACCACACCTGTCATCCTCTATTACCATGTACACGACCAATGTTACAACTGCAGTTTTTAGTTATATGAGAGATATGGTCAAAAGGGGTAGAAATGTAAATTTGATATTGTAAAACGTAGAAGATTATTAGTAATTTTGCTAATTACTTAGAGGTGATAATTAATGGCTACACACTGATTTCTTAACATAATTAATGTGAAAAAGTAAACTATTGATGCCTTTACAAATACTAGGAAATTATCAACATTAAATTCCATTCATTGATAGGGAAAAAGACCAAAAATATACCAACATCTTCAATTGCTAACAATATAATTAGAATTTAGAATGAAAATTTAATTACCATTTTTTTTATTTTAATAAAAAAATAAACCAATCTGTCAATGTCCAGCTTTGAATCTTCAACGGTAGCAGCACCCAACGTCATCCATGATTTTGTTCGGCTTGTAAAAGACTTAATTCGCTATTCCGGTTGCAGCAAGAATCCTGCACAGATTACAACGCATATCAGTTATGAAAAAATGAAAATTAATGTGGCAACTTTTAAAATCCTGTTTCCATCGAGATCACTGAAAATGTGTCCTTTAGATGCCCGTGGATGCAATTTTTTTGACAGTATCGAATGAGGCATTTATATGGTAGCATATGTTGGTTTTCATGAGAGAATAGTGAGCGGCACATTCGCAGATAATGTCTGTACATAAGTTTTTACGATTAAGACTACACGTAGGGAAGAATTCTGTCTGACGCAAAGACTCTTTCCATGGATGTCTACACACTATTTCATACATGTCCCAGTATTTCCTACTAGTCTTTCGTTTTGACCGGGACCCAGATCGAGTGTAAAATTAAATATATTAAAATCAACCAAAAAAAACATGTATGTGCTAATCTTCTCTCTTCCCACAATAACCCACCAACCTTGGTCTGCTTATCATTTTTAATTTATGGTTGCATTTATGACCTTACATTTACATTTATAACCGGGCGCCGGATTCATTTCATTAACCAATGGGATATTCAAAACAATGTTTTAAAATAATTTTAAAAAATAAAAAGTTATAATGTTTCAACTTAGTAAAAGGTAAGAAATTTAATGTGAACTTAACTACATATCAATTGTTATATACCATGCCGCGGATGCCACTGAAAGTAGAGACTACTCTCCTTTATGATTTCTCTACATTATTAAACCACCACTCTCCCATGCATCAATTAATAATATTTAGATCCAAATTCCAATAGTGAAAGACATTTGGATTCTCAATTTAATATTGCCAAAAACTAATTGTAAATGTTATTTAAGGCTTTCTCATTCATATTACTAGTTACATTGTTCAAAGTTATGAGAGATTGGGATATCCACAAAGTGGTTTTTTTTAAGATTTCTCATTTGATAAAGAAATAAGTTTGATCATGGTGGTTTAAGAAACAAGGGAAATAGCTGCAAAGCAGCTAGTCCCCGCCTAAAACTAATTGCAATGTATAAAGTGGAGTTGCTTATATACATTTATATAGTTTTAATGAATTTTTTTATGCAACATAGTAATGTAATTCTTTATTACCATCACAGTGATGCAGAAGATTCAAATTCAGATCTTAATGGCAAACACCTTGGTGTACCAACCACCTAACATTGCAGACCCCACTTTCAAAAGTTCAGAATTATTGTATGTAATGTAAGCCGTTAGTAACCATCCGGTGACAAATAGGATTATGGGGAACATAGTTGAAATTCAATAGCACGTGTTTTTTTAATGTGGTTATTTTCCAAGCATAGCATGTGTTTTTTTAATGTGGTTATTTGCTAAGCATAGCAAGTATTTCTTCAATGTTGTTAATTATACCAAATGGACAGTCAACCTGTCCTATAATAAAAAAAAAACTTACTCTCCAAACAAAATTAGCATTGTAATCCTTCATTAATTTAACTTTCACAACTACTTCACCCTCATTCATTTTAACATATAGCTGGGTGGGCGAAGCTAAACCGGTTTCGTCTCTTTAACTACTCACAGATATCGAAATCTTATTTTAAAACTGAAAAAGATGTATTTAAAATCAATATGATTATTAAATTTCAACAATACAATGAATACACACCATTATTTGATATGCTCTTTGATGTATATGTGCTTTTCTTCAATTACAGAAGATGGATCTTTAATTTTCTACTTTCTCCTCAATTAAATAAAAGATTGATGAGTAACAAAGAAATTTTGATTAATTTACTTGCCACTATAAGGCAGAGAATAATGAAATCGTTTTGCGTTGATTTTTCTGTGAGGTATTAATATGATGATTTAATGGCATTATATATTTTTGAAAATAACTTCCACCATCATATTGCAAAACCACTCTGCAATTTTGTGATTTCAAATCGATGGCAGCAATCATTACAGTCCTCGTCCTTTATACCACCCTTAGATTTCCACGACCACCCTCATCCTATGCATTGATGCCCTCGTATTGTGCACCTCCCTCCTACTATTTCCATGGTTGGTCTCATTTGGTGCATGCCACGGTCAGAGGATCATGAAAATCATCACAATGATAAAATGTGGTGGGGCCACTTACTCAAAAACCTGTAAAAATAGCATGCAACAAATCAATGAATCTTGAATTTTGCAGTCTCTGAATAAAAAAAATGAATTGATTCCTCAACATAATAAATGTTATCTGGTAAAAATAGTGAAACCCAATATGAACCCAAGTGAAAACTAATTACATTTATTTTTTATAATGCTACCATCCTCCCACCTGCCAAGGATTCGAATCACCTACGTATCCACATCCAACAACAATGTGATCTTGAGATTTTCAAAGCCCATCGGATTTAAACTCACCCGGTTAAGCTTTTTGCAAATAATAAATTTTGATTTTTCAATATTATGATAGTTTGAATACTAAACCTCACAAAATTTTAGGGTTAAAGTTTAAATAAAACTTTAAATTTCAACCAAATACCATTTATTTGCATCCTTTTTATATAGCAACGTGTAACATGATGGATAAGCTCCAGATTTTAGTGAGTCGCTGTAAGCTCCATCTTCTCTCTTTATCATTGATGTAAAATACGTGACAATCAAAAGTAACTAAATCAAGTTAGAAAAATTACATCAGAATGGCATATCTATTTGCTCATTGTAACATAGCAACTTGCCATATGAGTTGCCTAGTTCCTCTAAAGAAAAATCTCAAACATATATAATTAATAATTATTATCATTATTTCAAAATTAGAAACATATTACATTCATGGATTAAAAAAGATACATAAGATTATGCCAATAGCACAACATTCCAGTTCAAGTGGTGTTCACCACAAATGGTGGACGGTGGAGATCTCGATATGTGTGAATTCATGTTTTTTTTTTTTTTGTGAAGGTTAAAATATATGGAATGCATATTAATCAATGGACTAAATTGACGATACTAGATCATGTACACAATCATCTCAATAGAACAAATAAGAAATGACCAGAAATACAAAGTGCATGTGATTATTCTCTGATTATGATATTTTCTCTCACTTCCAAGAATAACAACACGTTGTCTTCACCAAAGGACACGTTATCCTTAAACTTTGACACGTTGTTATCACTTGCATGAACCAACATTTTTAGTAATGTTTTATTCTATATAAGAGCATTTCTAATTTAGTGCAAGAGTTAGGCAGATATGGTACCCGAGTTGTTACTTGGGAATTTATGAGCCAAGTTGATAACACTGTTGAGTCCATTTTTGTGCTTCCATAAACCATACTTTTGCCTCTTTATTTGTCCATTTTACCCTCATTTCATTCCACATTTTTCATGAAACAGCCTATTCAAGGTATATTTGTCATTCTTTTGCTTGAGAATTGAATTTTCTAAATTTTAGCATTAAAATTGGAAATTTACCAGAAATTACAGGATTTGACCAAATCCCGTAAAAGCTCTGTGGTTTGTATACTTGTAAGACACCTGGGAAAAATCTAACACTTGGGTTGTATTCCCAGATGTACAAGGATGGAGAATGAGCGATCAGATTCGAAATCTGAGACTGCCAAATGTCTGGTCAACGCTAGTCAAACAGGGTCACTTCAACAGAAATTGCCTTGTTTCAGCCTTAAATCTTGGACAGTTTTTGATTTCGTGGGATTTTGACCATATATTGAGGATCTAAAGGAGGCATTCGACCCTCCTAGGATATTGTGGATCTACTTATGATATTTAGGAGACATTTTAGCATTTTTGGTTTTAAGACTCTTGTATAAATACTCTTAAGCTTAAACTAGTAAGACACTCTTGATATGAATGAAGAAATATGAGAATTTGCACTCTTGAAGATCAGCTCTATGTTTTGTTCATGTGAATGCTTATGGTTATTTGAATGCTACTAGAGTTCTTTCTTAGCTGAAGTCAACTAAAGTGTACCAGGGAAGCATTAGAGGGCCCCCATTGCCAACTAGTACATTCTTTCCTTGTGTTCTTTTTCAAGTACATGTTTTAGATCAGATCTTGTTGTAGATGAGTTTTATCTTGTTGTAGGTAGATGAATTTCATAGCTCTGTTACATGCTTAATTTTTTCAAGCCTTACTCATATTGTGAATGATTTCTTGAATGAGAATTCAATGTGTAGTTTGACTTCAAGCATTAAGATAGTTTTGAATGTTTTTTGAGTTATTTATGCTTTCAGTACTTTGATTTGATTTGATGATAGTTGTTG
>SNQJ01S0030967.1:14695-26078 GCA_010110895.2 Picea sitchensis | reverse complement strand
TCCCCACGGTGAGTAGATTTTTCCTGAAGTTCAAATTCATGGAGTGATTACTTATCATTAATCACACCTACTTAAACCTATTTAGTTAATTAATCTTTAGTGATTTATTATTATGATCACAGGTGCTTCGTAACTTCGTTGCTCCGATGCTTCTGCACTTCGGCACTCCGATGCTCCTTTGAATTTGTTCTTGATTTATCTCCCAAAGGACAATCTCCTGGAATGATGTGGCAATGATGACGTCACTTTTGATGACGTGTCATAAAAAAGTGAGTGACACATGTCACCTAAAATCATTCGAATGATGTCAGCACAAATAAAGATTGACAGGTGACCTATGACTCACCAGTAGATCTATTTAAAAATATTTTTGATGGAACATGTCTCCGGGACTCCAGATCTTCGTAACTTCAGGGTTTTTTAGATCTTTAAATACCTTGAGCTTGAACTCTTGAATCGTGAAGTCCCAAAGTGACTTCGTAGTTATCTTTTGTTTAAACCTTACGCAATTTTAGAACTCCAAAATCATGAGAGTCGTTGGGCTAGATGACTAAAAAAATTTAATGGATGGTAATTGATGCACCCTATCAAGATATAACGATCATATCTTTTATTAGAAAAAGAACGACATTCCTAAGTTTTTCATAATTTATTTTTAAAATATCAAAAACAAAAAGTCTTCAAAGTTTAATTTTTATTTGAAATTTTCTAAAGTGTTCTAACATAGGCTCCATCTGGGGATTGTGGCTCCTTATGAGGCATGAAAGAACAATAGACTGGGTGCCTTTATTGGCGTTGGTCAATTCCTAAAACGCCATGGGATGAAAGAGTGTGTCACCTTTGTGACACTAAGAAGGTTGAAGATGAAAATCACTTTCTCATAGATTGTCCAGCCTATACCCATATTAGATCTCATTTTCAAAATTTTGATCACACTACTAACCTTCCTAACCTCTTAACTCAACAAAAGTATGGTGATCTTGGAAAGCTTCTCGTAATTCTTTTTGAGCATAGAAACAAAATTCTAAGGAATTACAAGTAATCACTTACCCTCTTAAGGTTTGATAGACCAATTAGGTCTTAGTGAACGTTAATCATCATCATCTTCATCATCATATTAAATATTTTAATGTATTTAATAGTACATTAATATAATAATGTATTAAATATTTTAATGTATTTAATACTATTAATTAATAATGCATTTAATCTATTAATTAAAATTTATTAATGTGTTAATTATTTAATGCATCACATTATTAATATATTATTTTATTAGTAATTTATTAATAATATATTAATAGTTTAATAATATATTTTATGAAAAGTTATGTACTACTCTATTGATATATTATTAATATATTACTTTATTAATACATTAATACATTATAGTATAATTATTTAAGTATGAAATTATAATACATTATTTAAATATTAATGCATTAAAGTATTAACACTTTAATATAATAATAATCTATTAATATATATTAAATGTATTTAATCCTTTGTTCAATTTATTTAGTGAAGAATAACTTGTAATACAAGTTATTTTATTGTGTAGAATACATTAATAATATGAAAAGAACATGGAAACAGAGATTTGATGTGACTTCCTTTTCCTCCAATTTATTTGGTGCAATTTATTATTAATGTATTTTAACTATGTGTAATAACTTGTATTTGTATTTAATGTATTATTATGTAATGTATTAATAGTATATTAATGTATATTTATATTATTATTGTAATAATGTTTTATTTTTTTAGTACTTTATTGATGTATTATTAGTGTGGTGTTTTATTAGTGTATTAATATTTTAGTAATATATTTATTAAAAATACATTAATGTAATAATTAATTAAATTATTACATTATAGTATACATTAATGTATTAATATCATTTATAGTCATGAACATATAAAAAACCATGATCATAGTCAATCATCATTTTCAATAAATATATAAATACTTAAATAATATATTATTAATGTATTACTTTATTAATGTATTAATACAAATATGTTAATTAATAATATATTAATTAATTAATACAATAGTTTATTAATGTATTAATACTTTAATATGTTACATTATACATTAGTGAAATAATATTTTATTAATATATTAAACTTTACTAATGTATTTATTAACTTAATATATTATATCATTACATTGTTGATGTATCATCAATGTTACATTACATTATTAATATATTAAGAGTTTAATATGTTACATTATAAACTAATGTATTAATATTTTAATTTATACATTCTTATTACATATTACATTATATTATATAATAGATAATTAATTTATGTATATTTATGCATTACTAGTTCTAGCAGATTGATAGCATGTTATAGATTCATAACCACCAAAGACAAAAGTACCAGAGGCAACATCCCTTCCATCTCTAGATCAGGATCAAGACCCATCATCAGTAGCTTAAGATCCATACGTAGATCTATACCCATAAACATACAGAGATCCATACACATATCCAATGGTTTAACCAGTTGACCGAGAAGTAGATTCTGTCGATTCAGTAAATTTTTACCCTAATGGTGGTGAACGTTCACCACCCTATAGTTGTAGGAACTACTCCCCTTTCGGTCCTAGGAATACTTGGAAGAAAGAGAGATTTCATCGTTAGACCTGGACCTGGCTGGCTTGCTGGTGGCGACTAGGTAGCGGTAGGGAATTTAAGAAAGCAAAGTGGAAGGAAAGTGACATTGACATCAACTGACGAACGCAACCACTGCAACATATATAAGAATCTTACACGAACGCGCAATCAAAGGTATCAACCAGAGATAGTGTGAGAAGGGCTCCAAAGGTGGATAACAGTTTTCACTTTGGCAATAATACCCTCACCCACCTAACAGACACACATCAATCGAGAACCCTTCCTATCCCAATGGTTTCCCCGCCGGGAGGATCTAAAACTAGAGCAGCGAGCTATGACTTTCGAACTGGCGTGAGGATATGTTCGTCAAAATACGATGACAAGGCTATATTCATCACATTGTGACATATATTTATGATCATCACATTGTGGCGTTACTGTGTTTGTCAGATTGCAACATTATTATGTCCATTACATTGTGACATTAGAATGTAGAGTATGTCACATTTTCTACATTACATGTTGGTGGGTTTTGTACATCATATTGCGACATTGTCATATGTTCATCATATTGTGACATCGAGAAATATTTGTGACATTGTGATGTAGATTTATGTTGGATTTCATGAGAGGTAATTTATTTTGAACTAGAGGTAATTTAAAAATTATCGTAGTTTATTATATCATAGGTAATTCATGTTTGATTGCATCAAAGGTAATTTATGTTAGGTCAGAACTAATTTAAAACTTTGTCATGGTTTATTGGATCGGAAGTAAATTAAAAATTTATCATTGTTTAAGAGAATTATATGAAATATTTTGTCAAAGTCACTTGTATAAAATATTTCATCAAATTCACTAGGCTTGAATATAAGAATACGAATGTTATAATGGCAACCCAATAAACTAATGTAAATAGAGCATTGAACTCTTTTTCATTTTTTCAAGGTTGATTTGAGAAAAACATTAAATGAAACTAAATTATGTAATTTGAATTATTTGATGGTCATTGTATTTGGAATTTTTTTTTTTTTTTAAATCTATAATTTAACCTTATGTGTCTCTTCTTTAAAAATTATCAATCACTATGAAAAAAAAATCATGTGAATATTTAAAATTTACATAGATTATGTGAAGAAACGTGTAAATGTTCAATTCATGTATTACTTGCTAACACATGATGAGTGGCCATGTAAGTAATAGATTTGTAGCCATGTCATAGTTTACATTTTGAAAATTCCCTTCAACTAAAAAAATAAACCACATTTAAATGTTATTTTATGATGTATCATAAAAACATTACATGAATTAGAAACAATCAATTTGTTTCTATCTCTTAAACTTCAATAATTTCAATTTCAAATAAATAAATTAATAAAATAATTATCATTATAATTTTAGATAATATAACTTAAAAAATTATATACATTTTATTTTCAACCATTTCACCAACACATATATATAAATAATAGAATAACATATTAAAAAATCTCAACACATTCTCACAAACATAGTAACATCAATGCCGTCACATTCTGGCAAACATAGTAACGTCTCAATGTGATGAACATAGCACTATCGTCACAATGTGACAAATGTAACCCCATCATCACAATATGATGAAAAATAGCCATATTGTCACAGTGTGACGAACATAGACTCGTTGTCGCAATGTAATGAACATAGCCTCATCAACACAATGTGATACAAATATCCTAATGTCATAATGTGAGAAACATTTTCACATGTTATAATGTGATGAGCATAACCCATTGTTGCAATGTGATGTGCACAACGCAATCTCGCAAAGTGAAAAACATAGCCTAACAATTAAAAATGAAATGAGATGACCATTTCCGAAGATTGTAATGTGATGAACATAGTATTTTCACATTCTGACAAACATAGTAATGTTGCAATGTGATGAACATATTCCTATCATCACAATGTGATGAATGTAGCCCCATCATCGCAATGTGATGAAAATAGCCATATTGTCGTAGTGTGAGGAACATAACCTCCTCGTCGCAATGTGATGATCTTATACACAAAATTACCACCATTTCTATTCTTCAAGCCCGATATTTATCTAAGACAAAACTTAAAAACAGATTTACAATTAAGCGATGACTTATAATCCAATTTAGGTAATCATAACTCATTGTCACAATGTGAGGTACACAATCCAATGTCTATATGTAATGTATGAAACCCAATGTCACAATGTGACAAACATATCCCAACAGTTCAATAAGATGACCATTTTCCAACATCAATATGTGATGAAGATAGTCATATTGTCGCAATGTGATGAACATACTACCGTCACAAAAAACATAGTAACGTCACAATGTTATGAACGTAGTTGCATCATCACCATGTGACGAATGTAACCCTGTCGTCAGAATGTGAAGAAAATAGGCATATTGTCATAGTGTGATGAACATAGACTCGTTGTCACAATGTGATGAACATAGCCTCATCACCACAATGTTATACAAATATCCTAACGTCATAATGTGAGAAACATTTCCACTTATCACAATGTGATGAACAAAGCCCATTGTTGGAATATGATGTATGCAGTTCCCAATGTCACAATGTGCCAAACATAGCTTAAAATTGCAATGAGATGACCATTTTCCAACATCGCAATCTGATGAACATAGCCATATTGTCAATGTGATGAGCATGGTCATATTATCACAATGTGATGAACATAGCCCCATTATCACAATGTAACAAAAATAGCCATATTGTCGCAGTGTAACGAACATAATATCATCATCGCAATGTGTTGAATATAGCCTCATCACCACAATGTCATACAAATATCTTAATGTTATAATGTGAGAAACATTTTCACAGGTCACAATGTGACGAACATAACCCATTGTTGCAATGTCAGGTACACAACCTAATATCACAATGTAATGTATGAAACCCAATGTCGGAATGTGACAAACATAGCCCAACATTACAATGAAATGAACATTTCTCAACATCGAAATGTAATGAACATAGACATATTGTCACAATGTGATGAACATAGTAGTGTCACATTCTGACAAACATAGTAACATTATAATGTGACGAACATTTCCCTTTCCTCTCAATGTGATAAATGTAGCCTCATCCTCACAATGTGACGAACAGAGCCTCATTGTTGCAATGTGATGAACATGGCCTCATCATGACAATGTGATGCAAATATCGTATCATAATGTGAGGAACATTTCTACATGTCGCAATGTGACAAACATAACCCATTGTTGCAGTTTGATGTACGCAACCCAATGTCACAAAGTGACAAATATAGTCTAACATTGCAATGTGGTGATGATTTCCCAACATCACAATGTGACGAACATAGCCTAACATTGCAATGAGGTGATCATTTCTCAACATTGCAATGTGGCGAACATAGCCATATTGTTCTAGTGTCACAAACATAGCTTCAACATTGTAATGTTGTGAACATAGCCTCATCACCACAATGTGATACACATATCCTAATGTCATAATGTGAGAAACATTTCCAAATGTTGCAATGTGACGAACATAACCCTTTTTTGCAATGTGATGTACGCAACCCAATGTCGCAATGTGACAAACATAGCTCAAAATTGCAATGATATGACCATTTCCCAACATTGCAATGTGACAAACATAACCCACTCTCAGTGTGTGACAAACCTATTCTAATTCCATATTGTGACAAAAAAAACTTTATGTCGACCATAACTTTATGATGTCATATGACGAACAAAACCTAGTGTCACAATTTGAGGAACAAAACCTGACTAACATTGTAATGAGATAGTGCCATAGTAAACCATGGTTAATCATAATCAACATGGTCCACCATATGCATCTCCACATGGCATACGAAGGTCAGCCATGAGTATGGTCACCCATAGTCAACCATGATCAACCATACTAAACTTTGGTCCATGTCAAGCAAAACCATGGTTAACCATACTCAACCATAGTCAACCATGGGAAAGGTCAACTATATTTAACCATACTCTTGATCATGGTCAATAATAGTCAACCATATTTGAGGTAATGGTCAACCTTACTCATACTTAAGGTCAAACATGGTGAATTTCATTCATAGTCATGGACAACCATGGTCATCTATGGACAACAAATGTCAAACATGGTTAACCATTGTCAACCATGGTCAACCATAGTCAACGATGGTCAACCACAGTCAACCATGGTCATACTTAACTAATGTTAAGCATAGTGAAGCTCATAAAATGTGAAGGTCAACCATAGTGAAGGTCTACAGAAGTTTACCATGGTCATGGTCAACAAGAATTAACAATGATTATGGTAATCCAAGGTCAATATACCTCCAAGGAATAAAATAATCTAATGTAATTATTGTATTAATGTATTACTAATAAAATAATACATTAATAGTGTAATGTATTAATTAATTAATACATTAATATATTTAATAGTATTAATATTTTAATAACTACATTATGTATTATACATTAATACTTTAATGTATTAATACCTAAATAATGCATTATACTTTAAAACAATAATACTTTATTGCATTAATACATTAAAGTATTAAAGTCCACTAAGATCACTCAAAGCTAACCATATTCGTGGTCAACAATGATTTGTAAACCATTCTCAACCATGATCATTTTCAATTAATGTATTAATACTTTAATAATGTATTCATTAAGATATTAATACTTTAACAATATATTATTACTATAATAATGTACTATTAATTGATTACTGTATGAATATTTTAACAATGTATTAAAGTATTGATTAATTAATATATTGTAATGTATTATTTTATAAGTATTAATGTATTAAACACTTTAATACATTAATATAATAATATATTAAATATTTTAATGTATTTAATAATACATTAATATAATAATGTATTAAATATTTTAATGTATTTANTTAAAATTTATTAATGTGTTAATTATCGAATGGATCACATTATTAATGTATTATTTTATTAGTAATTTATTAATAATGTATTTTATAAAAGGTTATATACTACTATTCTATTATTTTATTAATAATTTATTAATAATGTATTTTATAAAAGGTTATATACTACTATTCGATTGATATATTATTAATGTATTATTTTATTAATACATTAATACATAATAGTATAATTATTTAAATATTAAATTATAATACATTATTTAAATATTAATGCATTAAAGTATTAACACTTTAATATAATAATAATCTATTAATATATATTAAATGTATTTTAATCTTTGAATAATTAACTTGTAATACAAGTTATTTTATTGTGTAGAATACATTAATAATATAAAAAGAATATGGAAACATAGATTTGATGTGACTCCCTTTTCCTCCAATTTATTTGGTACAATTTATTATTAATGTATTTTAACTGTGTGCAATAACTTGTATTTAATAATATATTAATATATATTTGTATTATTATTGTAATAATGTTTTATTTTTTAAGTATATTAATATTTTTGTAAATATTACTATTTTATTGATATATTATTAGTGTGATGTTTTATTAGTGTATTAATATTTTAGTAATATATTTATTAAAAATGTATTAATACAATAATTAATTAAATTATTACATTATAGTAGTTGTTTCTTCAGTTTAGCATAAGCACTACCCGAAGCATAGGTAGTTTACTCGGTATCCAAGTCAGAAGCCCCACCAACTTTTGACACATTCCAAGTGATTGTTTCCATTCCCAGATCGAGACCTAGTTAGATATCCAAAATCATCATCAGCGTGGGTAGAGGAAGCAACAGAAAAAGCACGGGAAGTTAATATCATTTATAGTCATGAACATAAAAAAACCATGATCATAGTAAATTATCATTTTCAATAAATATATAAATACTTAAATAATATATTATTAATGTATTATTTTATTAGTGTGTTAATACAAATATGTTAATTAATAATGTATTAATTAATTAATACAATAGGCTATTAATGTATTAATACTTTAATATGTTACATTATACATTAGTAAAATAATATTTTATTAATATATTAAACTTTACTAATGTATTTATTAACTTAATATATTATATCATTACATTGTTGATGTACCATTAATGTTACATTACATTATTAATATTATTAATATATTAAGAGTTTAATATGTTACATTATAAGTTAATGTCTTAATATTTTAATTTATACATTCTTATTATATATTAGATTATATTAATTTTTAATATAATAGATAATTAATTTATGTATCACTAGTTCTAGTAGATTGGTAGCCTGTTATAGATTCATAACCACCAAAGACAAAGGTACCAGAGGCAACATCCCTTCCATCTCTAGATCAAGATCAAGATCCATCATCAATAGCTTAAGACCCATATGTAGATCTATACCCATAAACATACAGAGATCCATACACATATCCAATGGTTTAACTAGTCGACCGAGCAGTAGATTATATCGATTCAGTAAATTTTCACCCTAATGATGGTGAACGTTCACCACCCTATAGTTGTAGGAACTACCCCCCTTTTGGTCCTAGGAATACTTGGAAGAAAGAGAGATTTCGTCATTAGAGCTGGACTTGGTTGGCTTGCTGGTGGCAACTAGGTAGCGGTAGGGAAATTGAGAAAGCAAAGTGGAAGGAAAGGGATGTTGACATCAACTGACGAACGCAACCATTGCAACATATATAAGAATCTCACACGAATGCGCAATCAAAGGTATCAACCAGAGATAGTGTGAGAAGGGCTCCAAAGGTGGATAACAGTTTTCACGTTGGCAATAATACTCTCACTCACCTAACAAGCACACATCGATTGAAAACCCTTCCTATCCCAATGGTTCACCCGCTAGAAAGATCTAAAACTAGAGCAGCGAGCTATGACTTTCGAACTGGCTTAGATGTTGGTGGATCTATATCAACCCAGGCTGCTTGGTGATTACCTGCTCCGCTTTGAAAGGCTATACTGGTTTTCTTTATAGATGATTAATAAATTATTATTTTTTTGTAGGTAAGAGGTTTTATATATAAAAGGCCTTCAAAAAACCAGTCCAGAGGTACAAAAACTTGATAACAACCATACTGTAGTTACTGAACTGCCCCAATAGAGGGGAAACCAGTTCAGTCAGCTGGGTAAGTCTAGCATTTGATAGTCTAACAGTCTTATAGAACATAACTAAGTTGACTAAGTTGCAGCTAAAAGAGGAAACTATTAAAAAGAAAAGAACCCCTGTGGGGTCATACACTTGGCAAGTAACCTCGCCAGGTGGCAAGAATGGCCACGTACCAAGGCTCCTCCTCAACGGGTGTCTCTTTGCTTTCCAAATGCATGTCATCATCCACATTGCTCTCATCCATGTTGGCAACTGGCAAGGCGTCTCCAGGCAGACTGTACACATGCTAGCCTGTAGCTGTCACCGCTTTTGTGTCCTCATGCTGGACCTACTCCACAACGACCTCTGCTGAACGCTGCGTCTGAGCATTTCTGTCATCGCTCTCTACATGGGGTTCCTCTGTTGAAGTCGCACCTACTGGATTGGATGGGAAAGCATCTTGGAAGGTAGATAAAATCTGAAGGAGGGTCGAGGTCTTACCATCCATAATCTGCAGTCGAAATTGGAGGTCCTCCAATCCCTGACAGAGTTCAAAGACCAGACCATAAAGAATGGTTAAACTTTCATGGATGGAGCCGGTAGACGCATACTCGCTATTTCGGGTGCTTCGAACAGGAGGTGGCACCCCCATGGGAGGCCTTGAGGAGCCAACTACCAGTGCAAGGGAAGAATCGATGGTTCTGGAGTTCGAAGGGATGGCAAGGTAACGCGAAGAAAAGCCCGACGAGCTGTCAATAATGGCTAAGCATTCAAACCGAGAGGCAGGCAAGGTGGAGGAGGCGAGAGGTGCTAGCTCAGACTGCAAAGGCGGCAAGGAGATCATGGAGGGTGAACCAGGGGGAGAAACAGAAGCACGGGGTCGAGGAGGATTCCATGGAGAGCCTCTTCGCGGCTGTCCTCTTTGACGTGGCATAATTTCCTTCGTTTGAAGGCAGAAAATGACTAAGTTCTCTAGGCAAATGCAGAGAGCCTAGAGAAGGCCAGGGGTTCTGAGCACCATGAAAATCCTGTCTAAACCAGGCCAGGGCAGCGGAGGGATGTGGGAGTCAGTCGAAGAGCGAGGATGAGAAGAAAATGTAGATGGAAAAGCCATAGAGAAGTTCGTAATGGGGGTCAGGCGCACCATAATTAGTGGTGCTGCAGCAACGTAAAGTCGAGTTAATACAGGGTCGAGGTGGCGGTCATTGGCACGAGCTCATCACATGGCTCCCTGCCTTGTTGGCCTACCCGCACTCCCTCTTTGCGCCATTTGGCTTGCACTAACACCCCTTCCGGGGGATGATTAATAAATTATTATTATATATTACTTTTATGTAATAATTAATTAATAAATTATTATTATATATTACTTTTATGTAATAATTAATTATGTATTAATATATTAAGTGTGGTCCCAAGTCATGTCCACTATCAACTAGGGACAACCACTTTATAAAAATGATTGATATACACTCATCTGCACCATTTTCTACTTTTCCAAATTAATGGTACCCATCCTCATATATTAACCACTTTTATAAAGTATTTGTTGTTAATTATACTATTGTAGAGATGAAACCTGAAAATGTTTAGACTTAAACCCACTAACGAATTGAAACAACTATCAAATGTCTCTCCTAAAAAT
>SNQJ01S0030966.1:80100-92220 GCA_010110895.2 Picea sitchensis | reverse complement strand
TTTTCCTATATAAAGATGTAATCCGTCTTCATTGAATAATAAGAAGTGAGCGTAGCCTCACCGTGTTTGTTTGTGTGGTATATTTTATCTATGCATTTATTCCTTGTGGCTCCCTTTCCACAGACCCACCATGCGCGACATTGTCCACATACTCACGTACTTTCCTACGACTGAAGCCATGTAATAAAATTTGCATTCTTGTATATAGGGATCAAACAAGTTGATCTGCATCTCCAACAAAATTGCAGCATCTTCTCTNATAAAAAAAAAAACTTCCAGAAATAAAACTATAAAAATTATTACTCCTTGGATATTTGAATTTTTTTATAAATTAAGCCTTGGGATGTTTTTGATAAAAAAAATTAAATGGATTGTGTTATTAGTCCTGACCAAAGGAGGACTATAGCAATGAGTTTTTGTTGACCAACTAGCTATTAATAATTGATGAAAAAATGTCAATTTTTTTATAATTAAACTTTATAAATTATTTTTTATTAATATTTTTAAATATCTAAATTTATTTACTATTAAATCATTTATTGTAAAAACTATGAAGGCCCAATTTAGTTTTCAGATAGTGTAGTTATATTAAATACATGTGGCTCATAAAAAACTTGAATCATAATTACAGCTATTATGTATTTCATTTTTGAGTAAGAGAACACAAAGTACTAAAGGCATCTGGTTAATTAATAAACTTGGATCATAATTACAACTATTTAGTAGATTTGTTGAATTATGTAAACAATGAACTGGTTTATATTCACCCAAGATTTTGGGACTTGCAATACAAGTAATCATGTCCAATTTAATAGATTAGATTTGGAATTTCTCATCCATCTTAATGTACATGTAGACAACGCATTCTTATTTAATGTATCTTGTTAACAACTCCGTACCAGTTTGTTTTTAAGGAAACGTCTAATTATTTTTCTTACACCTCTCATGAATGAGAGAAAACATATATCAATATCTCCATGTTTGTAAGTTCTCAAAACATTCATTCTCAGAAATTATGAGTACAACAATTATATTAATTCATTTTAAAAAAATGTTAAAATAAAAATTAAAAATGTTGAATAAAAATTAAATGACAAAAAAAAGTCATTACGAAAACAAAAGTAGAAAGGTGTAAGATCAATAAAATCCATGTATGAATATAACATTTTTAATATGAAAATTTTTTGTTCTTGTCAAAAAAACATAAATAAATGAAATGATATAGTATGGAGGGGAAAAAATATAAAAACAAAAGGAAAATAATTATTTCCCCTATATTATGATCTTAAAGATCAACATGTTTCATCGATGAAGACAAAACTAAATGCATTATAAAAAAATATATTATTTGAATAATAACAATTACTTGCCAACATCTTAAACGTTAATTTTACCTTTCGCCAAACCTCCTATGTACAAATCTGGAATCAATGAGATTGTTGGATTTTCTATATTAATTTCTTGGATAGCTACATCATTTGGTTGAGCTTACAACATAAACAATTAAAACAAAAAACAAAAAAGTAAGTGTTGATTGCAAGACACAATACACTAAATATTTAATTAGACAAACTTCAATTGAACTATATAAATAAGTTTATGACTCTCATTTCTCGACATTAAATTCAAAATGTGTTCCTATGTTACCCTCGACAATATGATCAGAAAATAATCGAAGTTGACAATGTCGGACGTGACAAGGTTCATTCTGAGATGTGGATCCCTCTGTTGTAACAACAATCATATAACATTTCTACAATCGCATTGAGGCAAATAAAATAATTCATATTTAATGTAAAACAAATTAAAATCTCTAATTACAATACCTATATTGTGTGGAACATAATGTTTCACATGATTAGAGGTTCGTTTCACATTCCTATGATCTTTTGAAGAAATTGGTTACATTTGTTTGTCCATGTTATTAATTAACTTTATGTGAACCCGTCCAACCCTTTGAAATTGTGGTTTATCCTTATTTGAATGTCTTTGACGACAATGTTGTATATTTTTACTTTGCGGGCTCAAAAAATGGTGTTGTCTCTTAGTCATGATTTTAGAGGGAGACATAGAACTCACAAATTTTATTTTTTTTTATCTTTGCTTCTAAAGTGAAAAACAAGTTGTCGATTGCTTCAAAATGGTCTAAAGTTGTAAGCAAATTGTTCAAAATCCTTATCGCTCTTTTAATGATCGATACATGTAAAACTTAGAATCTATCAATCTCATAGATCGCATTGTTCAATGTTGAAGTGTCAGGATCAGCATGATCAAATAAAATATTTACATGGTTATTGTTTGGTTAGTCTTTTGGTAGCGGGCTCATTGTGGCTATTTGATTTAAATCAACTGAAAATATAGGTCTTTCAATAATCAGACTAGAAACATTTGTTAATGTATTAATGTCTAAATCATGTTCTGATCTAAAAATGAAGAAGACTTGTATTCTTGAAATTATTTGCAAGATTTTAATTTATGTGTTAAAATGAAAATGGATCAATTTTGCAACACAATTTTTTATAGAAATTACTCATTCAAGATGCATATAACAGCAGCAATAAATAGTCAACAGAAAAACACATAACACAGCAAATGATAAAGGAGTTCACCCCTCTCTTGGGCTACATCTCCTGGTCCATCTTCCAATGGATATTTTGTATTATTTTCTCAAAGTGCTCAAATATGTGTTTTACAATGCTCAAAATGCCAAATAGATGGCTCCAATGGCTTCGGAACGTCCAAAAACCTCTAGCTGGGCTTTTTCGGCACCTCGTTTGGCCAAAAATTGAAGAAGATAGGCTTCCTGGAAGATCCCCTTCAAACTTGTTGTCTCTAGATCGCCAAAATGCACCCTTTTTTTCATCAACCTAGCCCCCACGCGCTTTTATGTAGAAAAACTCAGTACCGGGCACAACCGCACAATCAGTACAAACTGTCGAACAGTTACACGCTAGCCCTTAACCACCAAGGCCCGTGGGCACATGGCCACCACATGACCGCGTGCAATACAAACAGGGTTAAGGTTTAAACCATATATATAACCGTGGGGTTAAACCGTGTGCACACCACAATTGTCACATGTCATATGTATAACCGCACGCATACCACAATGGTTACACAACACATATATATAACCACGGGTTTAACCGCCCATAGCAATGGTCATATGACATACATATATAACCGTGGGTCGGGGCTTAGCCACGGCCCGCTCCGCTCCCCAATTCACACCATTTCAAACTCAAATAAATTTAAATGCATACATATGTTAAGTAATACATGTGGGCGCGCCGGTTGGGCGGCCCTTCCCAAGGCTTTACCCTGCTCAGAGGTCACGGGATCGAATCCGGCCAACAACATAACTTTTAAACCAATATATAGGTGACACGTGGCGGCCATTGATTGGGCCACGTGTCGCTATCCCATTCACTGCAAACAAGCCACGTCATATGCCAACTATCCACACAACTTCCTGCCACATGTCGTACGTCCCCTACCACGTGTCGTACGGCCTGCCACGTCAGCATCTGTACGGACTGTACAGTCAGCATCCCTTTTTGTTTTTGTCATTTTGAACAGAACGTGATATCTCTCTCTCCCGACGTTTGTTTGAACCCAAATGAGTTGCATTGGGTTCGTGACAACGAGGTCTACACTCCCGTTCGATTTGAAGTGATTCCAAGCACTTTGAATTTTGAGCAAAATTTGATCCCCTGGATCACACCTCCCCATTGGAAAGCTTTTGGACCTCCAAAAGACTATTTTCAGTCTATCTGAAGATGAGGGCATAGCTTTGGAAAGCTTTTGGACCTCCAAAGACTATTTTCAGTCTATCTGAAGACGAGGGCAGATCCCTCACCTTTCCAAATTCAATCCACTTGGATTTTCTTGTATTTGTACCTTTAAGACCAACTCAAATATACCCACATTTCCCTGCTTTGAAGTTCCTACCTCCGTCAAGGATTGTGTCTTCATGCAGTTTTGTAAGATATTCTTGGGAAAAAATCATCTATAGAAGGAATTGAACATGCTCTCCTTGATCATCAATCAAAGGAGGCTCATACAATTTCAAATTCTCAACATTAACAACTAGATACATTTGCATATAAGGAGGCAAATCTAAACTGGAAGGCATTGTTACCAATCTTGTCAATAATCTTAAAAGGACCATATCGAATTGGTTTCAATTTTTACCTCTCCTTTAAGCCCTCTCCTTACTAATGTAAAGCCAAACTTCATCTCCAACTTGGAAACCGTGATCAACACGATGTTTGTCACGCCTTTCTCAGGTTCTTCTTATTTTGACTCTTTTCCAATTTCTTTTGCACCACTTGATGTATCGACCTAATTTGTTCAATGAACTTTTATGCCCTATCAATGTCATATTGACCATCAATAGCAATATCCTTCCCAAAGATAAAAATCTAAAGGAGACTTGGGAAAAAAGCCAAAACATGCTTCAAATGATGACATTTTGAGTTGAAGAGTTTAGCTCGATTGGTAAGCATGTTGAATGTAGTGTAAATGTCATCCCAAAGTTTAGGATGCTTGTCAAGTAATAACCACGATGAAGAAGATGCACCACCGTTTCTATTTACCACTACTGTCTAACCATCAGTTTGTGGATGAAAAGTTGTGTTTTTTTTCAGTTTGGTGTCCATGGGTGCCCATAAGCTCGACCAAAACTTCCAATAAATCGAGAATCCTATCAGAAATAATGGACTTTTAGGTAATTAAAAATGCACCCAAACATTTTGAAAACATTTTGTATCGCTTGCTCACGAATCGCTTATTACAAGGAACCAAAATACACATTTTTCTAAATCGATCAAACACAAAATAAAAATAATCAAGGATTTCATCTAGATATAGGTAGACCTCCCACAAAGTCCATATAAATACTTTATCAAGGACGAGAAGGAACCATAAATGGAGTATACAAACCCAACTTCTCCATTTCTAGGTTTTGTTTGTGGTACATAATGAACATCCCCTAACATATCTTGAAACATCTTCATTCATTTTAGGCCAATAGCAATACCTTTGCAAATTAGCCATTGTCTCTTGTTCACACCAGTGACCAGCAATAAGAGAAGAATGGGCTCTCTTATAATGTTGATTCTTTCACCCGGTGGAATACATATCTTGCCAAGATGATACAAAAGATTATCATGCACATGGTAATCCAATTCCTCAACATGGTTGAATGACACAAAGTCTCATATACTTTTTAAAATCAGTATCTAAAGCATATTGCTCAACATAACTCTCATGCATGATAGGACTATGCTTAAGAATAACTGAAGCACCATTAGACCTTGAAAACATATCAACAACTTTTGTTATAAATTCCCTTCTTATAAATCTTTTGGCGACCAAGGGGAATTGTTGTAGAAAACCCATCCATCGGAAGTGCCAGCTTATTGTTGTAGTTTTGTTTGTGATTGTAAGTATTGAGTGGTTGATGATCGGTATGGACAATGGTTTCTTTCCCCAACAAATAATGTCGCATTTTTCACACTTTGCACCAATGCATACAACCTTATCATAAGTAGGATAGTTAATCACACACCATTGCAAAGTTTTAATGAAAACAAATGGCTTTACCATGTTGTAGTAAGACGTTCCATTTGCATAATTGTTTGCATCTGTTTGGATTTCAAAAAGGTTGTCTTAAATTTGAAGTGCAAGAATAGCTGAACTGATCTTTTCTTTCAGTATCAAAAGCCTTTGTTGCTTGCCCCCATTGAAAACTTGTTTGACACTTGTCACTACATGTACTGGAGCTGCAATGGAAGAAAAATTAGCAATAAACTTCCTCCAATATTGGTTGCTCCCAAAAAACTTACTTTTGTCACATTGTTGGGCTTGGGCCATTCCAAAAATTGATCCCTCCAAGGTCGAAGTTATATTGGAATGGCCCAATCCCATCAATGTGACAGAGGTAATAAGTGAAGTCTTTCCAAACTCACATTTGGACATCTTCAAAACAACTTTTCCTTTTCTCAAACATCCAAAACTTGTTTCACATGTTTAACATGATCTTCACTGAGATTTGCTAAAATCAAAATATCATCCAAGTAAACAACAACAAGAAAAGGCCTTTTAAGACATCAGCTCATAACTCTCATGAAAGTAGCAGTGCATTGCAAAGTCTCAGCAGCATTACCATCCATTCAAACAAACCTGTTTCGCTTTGAAAGATGTCTTCCATGTGTCTCCTTCGGGCAACTCTGGATCTGATGATATCCGCTTCTCAAATCTAACTTAGTAAAAATATTTCAATTGATCAAGCTAAATCATCGATTCTAGGAAGAGATAACCATTTTTTACCAGAATTTTGTTCAAGCTCCAAATCAACACACATACACCATGTAAATTCATCTTTCTCTTTGGAACTAACACAATTGAGATCCACATGGCGATGAACTTTATACAATAACCCCTTTGTCGAGCAACTCTTGGATTTGTTTTTAATTTTGGCATTCTCCATGACCGACGTTTTGTACATACCAATGTTTGGAAGGGACAATCTTGTTGCAATTGAATTTCATGTTGGATACCCCTTTGAGGTAATCCCTTTGGTTCTTTAAAACATTTCATCATATTGATTAACAACCTCATATAGATCAGATTTTTAACTTTGCATCACAACCTTGGCAAACTTTGTTTTCAATATCATCTTTGGTTTTAATCATTAAGAGAACAAAATTATTGCTAGCATTGACTAACCTCTTCATTTGTCCCAAGATTTACAAGTGATAAATTCATCTCTTTGTATATTCTAAATGTAATTCCAACCCCATTCTTAAACAAGTGATACTTATTCTCATGACGATGAAAAATTGTTTTTCTATGATATAAATATGGGCTTCCCAACACAATAATAAAGATATCCAAAGGAATAACATCAAGCTCTTACCTCATCAATGAAATGTGCAAGGATAGCAAATCTAAGTTTGCACCTTCTTATCACCTGTAATTTAGCATTATCACATATCCAACCAAGAGGGTATGGTTTAGAATGTGGAATTGTTTCCAACTTTTATTTTAACAGTGTCTCTTCAGATATAAGGTTTGCTTGAGATCCAAAAAGACAAATAGAGTATCCATTTTGGTATGTTTTGAAACAACCCCTATGTGTTCAATTCCTCTCTTTTTCTTGTCGAAGTTACATTGAGATTATTGTTACCCCAAGAACTAGTAATTTGCAGTAGAACCATTGCCTTGATAACCCATGGCTGTGATCTTTGTTTCATCAACCAAATCAGAACTCCAAATACTCATGTTGTATGGTTGCAGTAGCCTTTGACTTCCTTTGTTGCCAAACTTTTTAGATCTTCTTTCAGGATGAAGTTTCAACAATGGTCTTCATCATGGCCATCTTTTGAACAATGTTTGCATGTGAATTTTCTCTCCCTTTCTTAACAACAACATTATTTTTCCATTTCCTTGAACTTCCTCTTTCCTTTGTCCTCCATGACTGAAAGGCTTCTTTCTACCCTCATAAGTTGTTATAATTCCTCTTGCTTCCAAATGAGTGGCCTGAACACAAACTTCATCTAGATTTTGAAGTGATTAAACATGAGTATTGTATGTCTGGAATAAGTGTAAAGTCTTACCGTATTTGAGTAAAAGTTTCTTTGAAGCAAATCTATTCCCAAAACCAAAGCTCTTCTCCTAAATTCTGAGTGTAGCTTTGCACATTTTTTCCTTTAGCTTGTCTAAAATTTTGTCAATCCATAGTATCTTTTTGCATATATGCCAATGGGTAAATTGTTCTTTTAATTGCAACAATAAAATCATTCCAAGAGGTTAAAATTTCACCCATGTTTCTTCATGTCCTCCTAAGTTTTGGCTTCCCACCAAATGAGTGCTGCAACTATCCAATCTTAAAGAAGCAAGTTGAACCTTGGTTTCATCATCTTGAATTTTGTATCCTACAATACACCTCAATCTGACGAATCCAATTATCTAATTTCAGCATTTACCCTCTCCATTGTACACATTGGCAATCTGAATTTAATATCAAGCTTTAACAAAGGAATTTGTGAAGGATTTTACCATGTCCCTTTGGAGAATTTGGAAGAGGTCTGAACTGGTGGTGTAGAAGAAGAAGCAAGAAGAAGATGGAGTGAGGGTGGAGACAACTATCTCCATTTCCATTTTGGAGTTTTATCAAATTAATCGCCTCCTTATGCTTTGAGTGGTTGGAGCCTTCACCTTGCAACCTTTGTACCCTTTCCATCAAGAGTTTCATCATTTCACTCATTTCCATGAAATCCTTTCAGAGATCTTCATCTTCTGTAGGAATATGTTCATGACTCTTTCATGAGCCATACTTGGTGAATGCAAGCCCTCCTTGAAACTTGCAGTGATGATATAATCTTCCTTCTTGAAGGATAAGAACTTGGCTCTACAAGTTGACCTTTCTCCTCTTGTGAGTTTCAAACTCAGGAGCATCAGAAAAAACACTTGCAAACAAATCAAAACTTCACCATAACCTATGCTCTGATACCAACTTGATCTAAAAATGAAGAAGAATTGTATTCTTGAAATTATTTGCAAGATTTTAATTTATGTGTTAAAATGAAAATGGATCAATTTTGCAACACAACTTTTTATAGAAATTACTCATTCAAGATGCATATAACAGCAGCAATAAACAGTCAACAGAAAAACACATAACACATCAAATGATAAAGGAGTTCACCCCTCTCTTGGGCTACATCTCCTGGTCCAGCTTCCAATGGATCTTTTGTATTATTTGCTCAAAGTGCTCAAATATGTGCTTTACAATGCTCAAAATTCCAAATAGATGGCTCCAATGGCTTCAGAATGTCCAAAAACCCCTAGATGGGCTTTTTCGGCACCTCGTTTGGCCAAAAATTGAAGAAGATGGGCTTCCTGGAAGATCCCCTTCAAACTTGTTGTCTCTAGATCGCCAAAATGCACCCTTTTTTTCATCAACCTAGCCCCCACGCGCTTTTATGTGGAAAAACTCAGCACCGGGTGCCACTACACAACCGGTACAAACTTTTGAATGGTTACGCGTTGGCCCTTAACCACCAAGGCCCGTGGGCACATGGCCACCACATGACCGCGCGCAATACAAATAGGGTTAAGGTTTAAACCATATATATAATCGTGGGGTAAAACCGTGCACACACCACAATGGTCAGATGTCATATGTATAACCGTGCGCATACCACAATGGTTACACAACACATATATATAACCACGGGTTTAACTGCCCATAGCAATGGTCGTATGACATACATATATAACTGTGGGCTGGGGCTTAGCCCTGGCCCAGTCCGCACCCCAATTCACACCATTTCAAACTCAAATAAATTTAAATGCATAGATATGTTAAGTAATACATGTGGGTGTGCCAGTTTGGCGGCCCTTCCCAAGGCTTTACCTTACCCGGAGGTCACGGGGTCGAATCCGGCCAACAGCATAACTTTTAAACCAATATATAGGTGACACATGGCGGCCATTGATTGGGCCACATGTCACTATCCTATTCACTGCAAACAAGCCACGTAATAATCCAACTGTCCACACAATTTCCTGCCACATGTCATACGGCCCCTGCCACATGTCGTACGGCCTGCCACGTCAGCATCTGTACGGACTGTACAGTCAGCATCCCTTTTTTTTGCCTGTTTGTCGTTTTGAACAGAACGCGATATCTCTCTCTCCCGACGTCCGTTTGAACCCAAACGAGTTGCGTTGGGTTCGTGACGACGAGGCCTACACTCCTGTTCGATTTGAAGTGATTCCGAGCACTTTGAATTTTGAGCAAAATTTGATCCCCTAGATCATGTTCAATGGCCCACATGGGAACTTTGAATACATGCTTACAAAAATTTCCATTCAACTGCCAATCAACTACAAAAATTAAAATCTCACCCTATGTATATGACATTATACCAGGTATTAGGAGTATCCTTATTTTGACTACAAACCATAAATTCATTCATATTTTTGGGGTCGTGCAAACAATATTCATCTGCTATTTGAATTGCTCTATCCTTTGAGAGAGTTTCTTGTTTATCATACTTTGTGGGCCTTATAATTCATGCTTCCTTTAAACGTTGATTATGAATATAGTATAATTCAACTCTTGTCAACAACACAAAAATTAAATAATCCACATGTTTGTGGCATGCATTGTTTTCCTCATATAGGTATCTATATTTAGATACTTATGGTAAGATTCAACTGCATTATTTGTGTCTTGATTGGAATGCGGGAATTTCCTATAATCCTTCACCCACATATCTGGAAAAAAAGTTTATCATCAACTACAAAATATTGAATAAAAACATGCTATTATGGAAAAAAAAAAAATCATGATCTAATGTTACATGACACTTACATATTTTATCATTGGTTAACCAAGTGGTGTCAAAATATTTTAGAAATTTGTCCTCCTCATTGAATTCCTGAAATATTCTTGCAACAACTTTTCAAACGGACTCATCATTCTTGTATGAGTGCATGATTTCTCCTAATGCACGAAAAATGTGAACTTTATTTTCTTTGACTTTGACTTTGCTTCCAACAAGTTTCTCCCATGCTCGATGGACATTCCATACACATAAAAAGATGGGGGAATTGGTTAAACTCCTTAATGGTGATACATTAGGAGAGAGTAAATTATTTGAATGTAACATTATTTTTTCATATTTCTTTTGAAAAACAACAAATGTGGAAACTTAATGCCTGAATTTCAACAACGACATCATCTGTGATAAATGCTCGTACATGTCAATTTGGGTGTTCTTTCACTCCCATAGAAAATAATGCTAACAACCGTTTGTCAATATCATATGTAGTATTACGTGATTAAATCACCCAAGCCACTGGAACACCATTACGATATTTGTCAAATACCATTAACGTATAAAGTTGATAATACATTCAAAGCACACAAGTATAAATAATAAAGTAAACACATAAGAATTCATTTTGATCACCATAGAGAAATGAAAAGATCGATAATACATACCCCATACATATTGGTACTAAATGTGGAATCCATGGACATAGCATTTTTGTGTGAATACCTCACCATCATCGAACGCATCCAATGTGTCTGTATGCCTATAAAAAATGGTATGTTTTGCACAATATTTTGCTTTTGGTAGAAAAATAAACTATGTAGAAATTGATTGTACTAATAGTCGACACTTGTTGGATTAGTCTCATCCTTAATATATTATTTCTTTCTAATATTATGGTAAATGTTATAAATATCCTTCCTCATCATTAAGGTATCCCGAGTTACCCCTATGAATAACTCACCTGATTGGAGCTCCACATCATAGATGAATTTCTCCCAAACCATTGTAACGTTAAAACCATCTTCAATCATCTTTTTCACACTAGCGTGTATATCAAATAATAAATGTGGTGTATATTGTTATTGGACTAATCGGTAGGTGTGGACACTAACAGATCTCCCTAGATCCACCTGGATCTAGAACAAAACAAGACAGGAGATGACTCTTTCCCTAAGTTATGACCATTGAATTAGCTAGTAAAGAGGAACAAGTGACGTACCTTGGTATCACTTCCTAGGGTCTTTGTTGCTCCCGCTTCGCTCCGGTGCTCTCGTGAGGTTAAGACCAAGACAACAAAAACCAACCAAAGTGAAGATAGCAAAATATATTCAATCGTCAACTTATGTGTATGATCAAGGAATTACACAATAAAGTAAGAATGACTTTATGGGAAAAAGACATGTCGTTGTATCATATTAATCGAAAGTAGAAGATACAACCTGATCGCCTTGATGTCGCAGGCTTCCTTTCGGTGGCTCTTGGTTCCAACACACACACTTGCTTGATCCTTGTATGAAGAAGATCCAATTCCTCTGGATANCGAAAGTAGAAGATACAACCTGATCGCCTTGATGTCGCAAGCTTCCCTTCAGTGACTCTTGGTTCCAACACACACACTTGCTCGATCTTTGCATGAAGAAGATCCAATTCCTCTTGATAGACTTGCTAGAGTCTCCAAGCTCCTGTTCAAGCTGAGTTCTTCACACAATTCTTTCACCAATTCTCCAACTAATGTTGCTTAACCTTTTCCATGAGAATCCCATCA
>SNQJ01S0030966.1:27162-53108 GCA_010110895.2 Picea sitchensis | reverse complement strand
CAATATACTTTTGAAGATCATGAAGTACCTGTGTATTCTGTATGCCCCAATTATAAAGAAAACATTCAATTTATCTTTTCAACGACTGTTGATGGCAAGATAAAGGCTCGGTTATATGATCTGATGGGTTCAAGGTTGATTATGATGCTCCTGGTTAGTTGTGCACTACAATGGCTTATAGTGCTGACGGGACAAGGATTTTCTCAGGTGGAACAAGCAAAGAAGGTGAATCTTATCTTGTGGAATGGAATGAAAGTGAAGATGTTGTAAAGCGTACTTATCCAGGATTCCATAAGTGCTCCATGGATGTTGTGCAGTTTGATATGACTAAGAACCATTTTTTGTTGTCTGGAGATGTATATATGATCAATTTTGGGACATGGACAGCATAAAATCTGAGTCAATACTAATAAATGTTGGCAATGAGATTAAACAGATAATTTTGGGCCCAAATATTTGATTGGAGAAGGATCATATGGAAGGGTTTATTATGACACTTTAAGTAATGGCCAAGCTACAACAATTAAGAAATTGGATGTCAGCAGCCAACAAGAGTTTGATTCTGAATTTTTGGGACAGGTGTCAATGGTTTCTAGGCTTAAACATGAGCATGTCATTGAATTGGTGGGCTATTTTGTTGATTCAAATCAACGCATTTTTTCTTATGATTTTGCAACTATGGGTTCCTTACATGACATTCTACATGGAAGGAAAGGAGTGTCGGGTGCTCAACCAGGCCCGGTTCTTGACTAGATTCAAAGGGTGAATTCGTTGGTGCCAAAGAAAGATGTAGAATAAATGGAGAGCAAACTGCTAAATGTCCAAAGAAAACAATGTGTCACACAGGTGTCATTAGCAAACTTAAAGGGTTTCATCATTGGTTTCTAGGTCGTGGGTGTATTCGAGTTTTAAACAGATGGATTGGTTAAGTGTTAAAGAAAACCGGTTCATACACTCGTACGTGAGCCATTATCCTTGCAAATTTTCTCTTTCTTTACATCATGGAGGTTTTTCATTGTGATGAAAGTTGAATACAGAAGTTTCTAGTACGGCATTTGATCAATGATTACCAGGTTTTAAGGAGCATAGCCAGGCAGCCTTTAAGCATCTCGTCGACAGATGGCAGAGTTATTTAAATGAGTAGATCAGTGATCAAAGGACAGTTAGGAACAAATGGGATAGTGAAGGGATTTAACTCCAACACTTGAGGTGGCATAAGATCGATGTGTAGAAAATCCCAAATTTCCAGCAAGCAATTTCAACAAGTGGTAATCAGATCCTATTTTCAAGGCAACAATGAATCATCAATTAAAACCAATTCCATATTTGTAGCAGTGGCATGAGATTGAGATAAGATCAAATTGGTCCATATCTTGACCAAATTAAGATAGAAAAAGAAAAAAGAACTGAGAATACGTCGAGCCTTTTTGATCCTCCTGACAGCAAGAAGCAAAAAATGACAGATGGCCTAGATTTTATGGCAAAGATCCCCCAACAACTCAACATTCATTTCCAGCAGTTCCAGAATTCGTGAGATCTATCAAACTTTCTCAAATTAGTTGTTATTTACATTTTTATTTGATTTTGTTTTTGGGAGACCATCTGCGACATGTGTCAGGCATTGTAACCGTTATCTATTTTTAGAAAGCAGGGGTAGAGTTCGAGTTTTTTAGGACTGATAGTATCTTTACCTTTATATACACATGTAAAAGACAAAACAGGGGTTCGACCTGTGAGGTGTTTTTACTTTTGGATGGACAGTGGGCTTTTCCATTCCAGATTTTTTTTTCTGTAATCATTAAATGATTGATCAGTAATGGGCATGTTGTTTACAGGATTCTTGTGCGGAGGTGTTGGTGGCGTTTCTTTGCTCTGTTAAGTATTTTTCCGGTTATTCTTTCACTTGTTTTCAATTCTTGTTGTCAGAAGATAGAAGCAGAGCATAATTTATTGGCAAAATACTTTGCATCTGATCGTTTGATAATATTTATGTTTCTCTTCTAAAAATATCAGTTAAGGAATTCTTAGCTACTCCTTTGCTTAGGTTTTTTTTTTCTCCCCTAGTTCTTCTTCAAATCGACACCATTCAAACTTAATTCGATCCAACATTTCCACTACCTTTCCCTGTGTAAGAGCTTCGTCTGGATCTGAGAATGAATCACATATTTAAGTGCAGACCCCATTTTCCCAATGGCCCTCCTTGTTGTCCCAAACCAACCATTTAAAAACCAAAACCCCAACCCCATACTTTCATAGCTAGCCTAACATCCATCCCATACAAACCAAGTTAAATCGAAAAGAGAGATCCCTCTCTGAGTCTTGGAGGGCTAGATCCAAGACTCCAAGTGGGTTGAGGTTACCTCAGTGACTGCCTCAGCAGCCTTGGGAAAATTACAGAGTGTTAACACCAGCCATTGAAGAGATGAAGAATGACTTAAAGAAATTAATGTTCCAGCTAAACCATAAAAAAAGTAAGGACAAACAATAATCCATTTGGTGTACCACATGCAGGATGAAAGGACACCATAAGAACGAATGTACAACATTCGTGCAATACATGGCAACAAGAATTACAAATCCATTACCAACATGAGGACTATGGTGCGAAATATGTAAGAAACCAGGTCACGATCTATATCATTTCCCAATCATGCGGAAATACCAAACAATCCCAAAGAGTTTATATTGCAACTTTTGCAAGTCAGTGGGACATGATGGCAAAGATTGTAGAACTATGGATTTGATGTGAGAGAGGACATCAGACACATATAGGGTGCAGGCATAAATGATGATTGGGAAATTTGCACCACAATTTAACCAAGTTCCAGTCCCATGTAACACTACGTAGTAGAAGTATAATACTGCACAACAACCATGTAATATCGTGCAACCACAATACAACACAACACAACCTTAGTACAATACCACGAAGTAAAATCAGGTGCCTCAGTATAACACACCAAGAGGATATCGAGCTGGCTACAGGGGTGGAGGACAAGCGAGAGGAGGCTTCAGAAGAGGTAGAGGGTCAGTGGTATGTCACAATTTTCAAGAACCCGGACATTATGCAAGGGAATGTCCACTTCCACCAGCAACTTGTATGTATTATTGTGCATCAGACCATGATACGAAAGAATGTCTGTCACTATTAGTAAAGATCTAGGAATACAGGAATCAAAACAATCAAAACGTTCAATGGATCTCATTCGAAGTAAGGGATGAAGGAGAAAACATCAACATAGTTACGCGTGGAGGAGCTAAAACAGGAAATGACATAGTCCGACAAGATCCATTACAACACTAGTGGGTGAAAAAGAATGTTGAACCAAGTAGACAGTTTGATGTGTAGAACGAGAAGTTAACATTTAAGAAAGTTAGAAAATAGTTCTTGAAGCAAGACACCGCATCGACTTTGACTGCATAGAAAATCAATGGAGAGCTAGATTACAAGATGCCTCCATTGTTGGATCATACCAAAGAAATGCAGCCCGTGGGACAAGTAACTACAATCAAAGTCTTTTTGCAATCATGTGTAAAAATACTGAATGATCCATCTGCTATCAAAATATTTCAAAATGTATTATAAAAATGTAGCATAGAGACAGAAGGAAAACTATAAAAAAAAATAGTCAATCACCTACATACAAGGAGAAGAACAAGTAGGGAGTTCAAGCTAAATGCCAACATCGTAGATTTCAACATGGGATATATCATACTGGATCTAGGATCTGAATTCAATGTATTACCAAAGAAGACGTGGAAATGTATGGGAGAGCCCACATTAGGATATTCACCGATTCAATTGAAACTAGCAAACCAACATGAAGTTCTACCAATTGGTAGACTAAAAGGAATGACAGTACACTTGGATGGAGTGCGCACTAAAGAAAACTTTGAAGTGATTGAAATAATGGATGGAACAACACCATATTCAACATTTCTTGGCTTGGATTGGAAATTTTATAACCAAACAATAATCAATTTAAATACCTAAAAAATGACATTTGAGTTAGGAAAATACAGGGTCATTGCACCATTAGACCCATTAGAAGGGGAAAGGTTTGTATAACCTACTTGCTAAGACTTAGAGGAATTCATCCACTTGTACATAACAACTACGCATGATGAGGATTACGTAAAACCAACTATATATGGGATACTCAGTTGGTGGAGCATCACTTCATGTGTGATAGACTCAGATATAGGTTTAGAGAACTAGCAACAAAGGCTACACAAAGTTTCCACAAGAAGGTGCRCCAGAATAGACCACAGAGTAAGATGGGTAGGCACAGAGATAAGAGAACCACCCAATTTCCATGGAGTGAATGATCTAGAATAATTCTTAGCATAGTATGAGGATGAAGCGTTAGAAAATCAGATATTTCTAGCACTCAAKATAGCACTCAAGGCCACACCTGCAATATGGTGGGGCACACACAAAGAAACAATCATGGATTGGTACCAATGTAAGTGGTTATTGCGCATAAGGTTTGGTGCATAACAAAAAAGAAACAAGAAACATAAGTACGATGGATAGGGGGCACCAACGGAACACTTGAAGAAGTGTATAGAATTGTGGAAAATGACACCCCCAGAGGAATGGCCTCATCATTTTGTACACACCTTAGAAGGCATACCAGCAAACTGGTATACAGACCAAGAACTGCGTAGAGGAACTTCGAACTAGAAAGTACTACAACAAAATTTTACAGTCACTTTCTCATTCGAGCATGAGAACCCAAACATAGATGCAACTCTTTAGTATATAAGAGGGGTTATATTCAACATGGAACCAGAAGTCGAACTCATAACAGAATAACAACAATGGAACAGACATACAGTGAAAAAACTATTGTCATGCTATCATGTGCAGGAATAAACAAAAGGTGAAGACGATCCACACAATGTTCAGATCGAGGAAGAAAAAGGTGAAAGAGAAGTGGAAGGTCCACCACTATAATTAAAATTAATTATTGCACTAATCAAAGTGAAGAAAGTCAACATTGGGATAACTGAGAATCCCAAAATGGCCAGCATTGGAGACTACTAGGATGAACAAGCAATAGTAAGAATAAAAGAGTTATTGCATGAGTACAACGACCTGTTCCCCATGACATTCATAGAAATGAAGGGTGTAGCGGGAGATCTAGGATAAATGAAGATACGACTCAGAGCTGAAGCAAGACCGATAAGACAACGACCATACAGACTAAACCCGATATATAAGCAGAAAGTTAAAGCTGAGATCGACAAAATTATCAAAGATGGAATCATAGAACCTGTGGAGGAATCATAATGGATAATCCTGATAGTTCAGGAGAAAATACAAGGTGGGATAATAATATGTGTCGACTTGAGGAAGTTGAACAATGCATGCCTACATGACCCATTCCCTACACCTTTTAGAGATAAAGTGATGGAGAACGTAGGAGGATGTGAAGTTTATTCATTCACTTATGGATTCTCAGGCTACCTCTAGATCACGATAGCACAGGAAGACATATACAAGACAATGCTTTCTATAGAATAGGGATCCTACCAGTAGACAGTCATGTCATTTGGAATGAATAATGCACCAACAATATTTTCCAGAGTAGTCATCGTTGCATTTAAATAATTTATCCACTAGTTCCTAGAAGTATACTTGGATAATTGGACAGTATATATTTTATTCAAAGACCATGTAGAGGTTTAGTGACTGATGTTAGAAATGTGAAGATAGTGCCATATATCATTAAACATCAATAAGTGCATATTTGGAACACCATTTCGGATATTATTAGGCCATATAGTATGTAAACAAGATTTACTAGTAGATCTGGAAAAAATTGTAGTCATTGTTCACTTGCCACCACAAAGGATAGTCCTTCAACTAAGAGCGACATTGGGAAACACATGATACTGCAGAAATTTTATCAAAGGGTACGCGGAGATCATCGCGCCAATGGAGAAACTATTGAGGAAAGATACAAAGTTTCAGTGGAATGAAGATTGTCAACACGGTCTGGATACGCTAAAAGAAAATATGGTCACCGCACCAATAATAGTATTTCCAGACTAGGAGAAGACATTCCATGTATATGTAGATGCATCAACAATAACACTTGGAGCTATTTTGGCACATCCATGAGCGAGATATTTGGATCATCCTATAGCATTTGCAAGTAGAAAACTATTAGAATAGGAAAAGAACTATAACACTACAGAGAGGGAAGGCATCGATATGGTCTACGCACTACAAAAGTTCAGACATTACTTATTGGGAAAACATTTTAAGATGTTCACAAATCTCTCAGCCCTTAAATACCTAGTCAACAAGCCAGTGTTGGGGAGGCGAATCTATCGATGGTTATTACTATTTCAAGAGTTTGATTTTGAATTAATAGTCAAGCCAAGAAAGATGAATGTAGGACCTGACCACCTATCAAGGGTCCCGAATGGAGAAGAACCTACAAATTTAGAGGACAACTTTCCAGACGCACAATTATTTTCAGTCCAAATCGCGGATGAATAATTTTCATATATCATTAAGTACTTGAGTACAGGTACTGTGCCACAAGAATATAATACCGTGTAGAAAAATAACCTGGTAATCTGGGTTGCAGACTATCAGTTGATCACAAGACACTTTTACAAAATGGGCACAGATAACATCTTGCAAAGATATGTTCTAGAACATGAAAGACCAAGATTTTTAGTAGAAGCCCATGAGGGAAAAGAAAGAGGACATTACACAAGAAAAGATACCACATGGAAGGTATTGCACACAGGACTATGGTGGCCAACCATTCATAGAGACTCGAAAGAGTACGACCAAAGATGTGATGTCTGTCAAAGGGTTGGTAAACCCAATAGAAGGGAAAAGATGCCATTGCAACCACATGTAACATTGCATGTATTCAACAAATGGGAAATCCACTTTGTAGGACCAATCAACCCACCAGCCAAAAAAATAGGAGAAAGGTACATTATCATTGCGAAAAAATACCTGAGAAGATGGGAGGAAGAAACACCAGTGAAGGATTGCAATGCAGAAACAAAAACACACTTTCTATTTGAATAAGTAATAACTATATTTGGTTTCCCAAAAGTTTTGATGATTCACCAAGGCACTCACTTCATTAACAACACTATTAAGGATACGATTGAAGAATTTGAAGTTCACCATCAAAAGAGCACACCATATCATCCGCAAGCAAATGCAACAGTAGAATAATTTAACAAAATCTTTGAGAATGCATTGACAAAGATATGTAATGTCAACATAGATGATTGGGACCTAAAAATACCAACAGTATTGTGGGAATACAGGACCACATGAAAAAAGTTGACAGGGAACACGCCATTCAAACTGGTATATGGACAAGAAGTAGTGGTGACATTATAATTTATGTTACCTAGTATGCGCATCACAACAATTACACACATGACAGAGAGAGGCACAATATAGGAGAGACTAAATCAGTTGATGATCATGATGGAAGAGTGGATCCTAGTAGGGTTCCACCAACAAGTTCAGAAGGAAAGGGAAAAATCTTGGCATGACAGACACGTCAAGAAGAAAGCTTTCAAATAAGGAGACTTAGTGTTGATGTATGACAACACATCCATTCACCATCCGCGAAAACTCAGAATGCATTGGTTAGGTCCATACGAAGTAAAAATCATAGATGGGGGAGATGTATAATTGAAGGTCTTAGGAGGCACAAAACTTAGAGGGATGATCAACGAGAGCTAACTGAAGTTGTACAAGGATATTTGACCACCCAAAAAATGAAAGCCATCACATAGATGGAAAAAAAAAAACATAGGATACCAAACAATACCAACAAAGGTACAGTGCGCCGAAACGAGAAATAACACATACACTTAGGAATAAAAACCATCCGAGGACAAGACCAATGGTCTGTTAAAAATGGAAACAAGAGGGAAAGGTAAAGATGACGAAATAAGTACTAAATGATGAAGGCAAGTGGACTTGAATGCCAGAAATGACCGATGGGATGCCACATTAATCACACCAACTCAAGATGGTGAGAGGGAGTAATGGAAAGTACAAAGGAACCAGAGGTTCATTGAATCCATAATAAAGGAAGCTTCTTTGACAAGCTTCATATGATTCCCAGACAAAGCAGGGATGCAGGAGCCAAAAGCCTATTGAGAAATAAGAAGAGACAGAGTGACACAACATACAAAGCATAGAGATAAGTTCAAAGAGGTTGCAGAGACCACTGAGCTCAGTGGACGATATACTTTCATCACCATGGAACCACCCAAACAAGCTGCACTAAGACAGACTACCACAAAATCCAGATTTAGGACCAGATTGCAAGTACAATCATAGGAAAATGAGCATTAGCCGCTAGAAGTCATTAATGTAGAAGAAATCCCATCACCGGATACAACACCAATTAACCCCACACACATTATGGAGGAAACCCAATAGACAACACCATTAGGCATGAACGTGGATACGCTAGCAGAGGAACATGTTTTCAAAACAAGGGCATGAGAAACCAGGCACAATTAAAAAACCCTGAAGAAGCCCCGAGATTCAATGGGATGGCTAGAAATAAGGAAGTAGCGGTCAAGCCAGATGAATCTCAGAGAACCGTGTTGGACCATCCACAGGAGGGAGTAGTGGAAGATGTTACGGGTTGGCTAAAGAAGTATGTTTAAGAACGACCAATGGAGGCTAGAACCTCGATTCAACCACCACCACGAAAGGACAAGCACACAGTACCTAGGTCACCGTGCAAATAACCCGCTACAAAAATTGTGTTTCTGTGCATACGAGAAGGGTTACAGGTGAAATCGGACTTACTAGGTTATGATGAGAAGCTAAAATACTTAGACCATGATGTAACGAACATGGACAAGTTCTCATATTTCATGAAGCAAGTCTACCTACAGACTATGGGTCTAGATCCATTTGGGGCACCGGTTTATCAACCACTCCAATGGGTAGCAGGATTGTCCAAAACTAGGATTTTAGGTCTGCTAGAACTACCACACTTTGGCAAAGGACAGTACGCAAACACTTGCATCAAACAATTGTTGGTGGTCACACATGGCGGAGATATATGGATAAACAAGGTCGTCTCAATAGATGTAGAGATTATCACACACATCAAAGGGTTACCATCATGGGGCATGAATCCCACACAGTTTATCGACAAAAAAAAGAAGGAGAAAGCACTCGTTGAGGAGATGAAAAAGAAATACGACACTGAAAGGGGGACACACAGAATCATCATCAAATGGATCAGTGACATCACAAAAATGATGGCTGCAAAAATCATGGCCTACAAGTTTCTCAGAAAATGTTGCAAGGAGGAAGTCTCGACCGAGGTTGTCGCAGTTGCAGCACAGTGTGTCGAGGGCACCCTAGTCAGCTGGGCCCCTTATCTTTTGAATTTGTTTCTAGATGACTGTAATGATGCGCAGGATCTGGGAACATAATTTCATTGCTCATGGATGCTCATACCGATAGCCATCATGGTATGGAAGGAACCGAAATATGTATTTTTTTCCACCAGACCCAAACCCAATCATGGAGCGAGATATTTATTTCTCAACGTCGCTTCAGACACTAGGAACAAAAAGATGAATGAAGGTATATTCGAATGATATCTCCATGACTTATAGGAGACTATCCCCAAACTATGGAGAATAACACCATAGGTTGTCTCATACTATAGGGACATAGATAACTTCAAGGCCACTCGACATGCGATGTGGATCCAGGTGCGAAAGGACCCCAACAAGAAGTGGCTACAACTGTGTTATTGCATCACAAAGGGTGACATAGAAATGGCTATCAAGGATTGGGAAGACGATTGGAGGATTCCAGTCCTCACTCTAGACATACTTACAAGGACAGAGGAAGAGCAAGAAAGGCAAGAACATACAAATGCCAAAGAGGCAGGGCAGGAAGAAACACTACCCCAGGAAGTCTTAGTGCCCAAGAAACCAAGGATGGGACATACCAAGCCAAAGAAGATGAAAGGAGGTACATCTAAGGAAGGAACCCAAAAGAGGAAGAAGAAGAATACACAGGTGCCCTAATAAAAATAGAAACAGGCCAAGGCAACACAGGGGACCACACCAAGTCCTGACCCACAAGAACCAGGCCCGACAAAGAAACCAAAAACTCAAACTCAGGGTGCGCACAAGAATATGAAGGCGCATAGAACACCTCCATAATACATGATCACAGAGAATGATGCAGAAATGATATCCCAAATGGTCCAGGATCGTACATCTGAGGATTTTGAGAATGTTGTGTGCCACAGGGACATAATTCAAGAGGAGTAGATAGACATACGACAATTCCTCAAGAATATCAGAGAAGCACAGGAAGCCAACAACAACATTGAAACAGGTCCATCAACATCACAGACATAAGGAGAACCTGAAGCAAGTGAGAGGGATACAGTCCACACAATACTACAGTCGAGTGCAACATTTCAAATTACACCCATCATGTTGCGCATGGACGTGATCGTCGGGGTAGACACCTCTAAAGGACTTAGCTCAATTATAGTTGGTATTGTCGTAGATACCATCCAAGGCTTGACATAAACTACATGTTAGTGTTATCGAGGAGGTACAGTCTTGTGCATGCACTAACACATCTGAATTATATTAGCTAATAGATAAACGAGATGAGATAGAATTTATATATGAACAGGCCAAGATCAAGACCAAAGAGGAGAGGGAATGCGTGAATGGATTGGAACAACAAGTGGTCAAATCTTATGAGAAGATTCAAAGACTGCGCAGAGGAAGAACTCACAACAATAGAGAAGATTGATCAGATTTTGTAGACAATCGATCAATATCAGTAGGAGGTAGAGAATATATGTGATCATATCACACCTACCACTCCACCAGAGGTAATGGAGAAAAGGAAGCAGGAGGAAACATAACAGATATAGGAGTTATAACAACAGGTCCACGCAGCGACCAAATTGTTCCACAAAGAAGCTCATCTCTAGAAAAATCTAGAAGAGGATCAATAGGTCCAGCAATGGGATAAGGAAGAATAAAGGATAAGAGAAGCTATTCAAGACCTCAAGTAGAGGCAGAAGTCAATTTCCATCACAGATCCCATCAAAGGGGTGCAGGATATGAAGAGACTACAGGCAGAACTAACCACTTCCCAGACACATAAAAGGGAGCGTCGGGCTCAAATGGAACTGCTCTAGGATCAAGTAGCAGTGGTTGTTGCATAAACAAAGGAATCCAAGACATATATGGCATAGACCTAGGTAGAGTGTGTATGGTTGATCAAGGATGAGATTGTAGTGCATACAATAAATGCACTCAAGGAGAAGACCGCGCAGGTTCAAACGCAAGCAGCGGAGCTCAGGGAGAAGTTCCAGTCGATCACTAGGGAGATAAATGAAGCTCACAAAGGTTAGGTGTCTCGGGATGAGCCACATGTTAGTGTTGGGGGCATGTTGGAAGCAGGACAAAGCAGAAAGAAAGGCTATTTTTGGAAATAAGGCATGTGCGAGGAAAGCGATAGTTGGAAGGAACACGGATGCATGTAAGACCTAATGACATTAGGGTTATGGTTTTGGAAATACATTGTAATGGTTAAAGATCCAGAAACATATAAGCATAGATACCTAGGACTCATAGAGAGATATGGATGAGTGGAGTTAGCAGAGAGAGAGAGGGGACCGAAGAGCAAGGAAATAAAGTGGTCATGTTTTGATAGCTACTCATAATATTTTTCTATACGACCTAATTTTGCAAGTTGTTGAGCTGAAGAGGAGGAAGGAGGGTATATATTGAGGGTTAGATCATAGGGTGAGGAGCCTGGTGTGATATACTCCACCTCATAATAGATCTTAATCTGACCGAGAAGAGTTGTAAAGCACGTGACATTGTATTTTTGTAACTACTATAATAAAATAGATAAGAGACATATCTTTGTGGAAGTATCCCAAGGGGGGTCTAAACCATAGTAAAACCTGTGTTATGTGATTGAATGCATGTGTTTCTTTACTATCTTTAATAGTTGTTTATTTACTAAATTAATGAGTTGATTACATTTCATGCATAATCTTGAATGACAGTTTATTGCATTAATAAGTTAAGTAGAACCCTCAACGCACATTTCCCATATCCCCACTTAATCCTAGGTTGCAAACACATGAGTATTGCAGCCACCCATTAAGACTATCTCGAGTGAGACTGCACATTCCACTCCATGCACTCTATTTCCTTTTGGTTTACCATGAGGGATGATAGTTTTAGAGGCTTTGTTGGAACCCCAAACAGACATGAACCCTGGGTCACTCAAGCTAAGGATATAAACTCAGATAAATAAATAGTAACCAACACTGATGAAAACCAACTATAATCTCGTCTTCTTCCAATTCCATGAGTTGAGATAATATTGTTTTAGTTTCTCCTCTTTCTGTCATGTTTGTAATGGATGCAATGCACAGAATAGGTATCAAATACTCTAAAGGGACTATTGCTTATTTTCCATCCAACAATATGAAAAGTGTTTTCCCTGTAAGCTTCTTGCATGTAATTCTATAAGCCCATAACATTGTTGGTATCTTCAAATCCCAATCATCCTTGTTTAGATTGCAAATCTTAGTCAAGGAATTATCTAATTTCTTGTTAAATTCTTCCACTGTTCCATTAGCTTGATGATGGTAAGGAGTGATATTTTGATGATGTAACTCAAATTATTCAATCATTTCTTGGATGGTACTATGGATAAAATGAGTCCCCTGATCACTCATCATAATTATAGGGCATCCAAACATTGTAACTACTTTCTCAAATAAGAAGTGTGATGTCGTCTCTGTGTTGCAATCTTTCACTGTTGTTTCCTCACCCATCTGGTTAAATATTTTGTTGCAATAATGTTTAATGTGACATATTGTTGCATACACACCCTAACAAAATGGTGTTGTTGAGAGAAACAATTTCACATTAAAGGAAATGGAAAATTGTATGATCCAATATAAGGGATTAAGTCTTCATTTTTTGGTATAATCCATTAATTATGTCAATTACATAATCAACTACACTCCCACAAAATATTTTAAAAATATAGCACCAAAAGAAGCATTGAGTAAATTTAAACTAGATGTAAGTTACTTTCATGTGTTTGATAGTGAAGCATGGGCCCACATTCCTGATGAGAAAAGGAAAGCATTATAGCCTAAAAGTGAGAAGTGAATTTTTGTTAGATATTCTGAATATGTAAAAGGTATAGACTTCTTCAAGTTAATTTCAATGAAATTATTATTAGGAGGGATGTTAAGTTTGCTGAAGGTCTCTTGATGTGCGATCCTAATTTGACATCCATGACATCTTATTCCTATGATCCATATTTGACATCGTGTCATATTATATTCCTAAATTTTATTTTAATTATCCTACTCTAGTTTCTTCTTCAAATGTTGACAGTAAGGATGAAAATACACCTCCACCCACTCACCTTCTTCTAGTCGAGTTCGCTGAACATGAACCTCCACTAGCAACAATACTTCCCAGATGGGTCCATGCAATATGAGAAGTAACTGGTGATAGTTTTGATTTTCCTATAGATCAGTGTCATACACATTCATAGTTTGAATGAGACTCCTCTATTTTGGGTCGATTTTTAGAGACTTGTGATCCAAAAACATTTGTATAATATTTTGGCCATCAAAATTGGGACACAACAATGAATGAAGAATATCATTCCTTAATGGAGAAAAATGCTTGGGATCTTGTACCTCTTCAAAAAGGAATAAAATTAATTAGATATAAAGGGTTATATAGAACTAAGTATGCATCATATAGAAGTTTCAAAAGACATAAGGCCTAGTTAGTTTCCAAAGGATTTTCTCAAGTTGAAGGATTGACTATAAAGAAACCTTTTCCCTTGTAGACAAAATGAATTTCATCTTCCTTGTTATAACCATTGACGCCTCACATAAATGGGACATCCACATCAGATGGATGATAAATATTCCTTCTTGCATGGGGATTTTAAAGAACAAATTTAGATGGAACAACCTCTTGGATATGTTCATAATGACTCTAGCCTTGTTTGTTTCCTTAAGAAATATCTGTATTGTTTTAAACAAACTCCTCTAATGAGAAAATGGATAAATTTGTTCTTGACACCAAATTTTATAGATGTCACTCTAACCCCAATGCCTAAACAAAGAACGTAGGTAACCATCTCATAATACTTGTTCTTTATGATGATGACCTTATTCCGACTAGTAATGATCACAAACTTTTAAACCATGTGAAATCCATCCTTAAGAAGAAATTTGAAATGACATACTTAGGTTATTTGCATTATTTATTTGGTCTCCAAGTATTACAAACCACGAAAGGAATCTATTTCCCTTTCGCAATGAAAGTATGCATTTGAACTTCTTCTTCATGTTCACAAGGAAGATTGTAAACCAACGCCTTCTCCCTTCTAGTCTGGAGTCAAACTTGTTCCACATTTATTACACCCAAAGTAGATACCACTTTGTTTAATTAGTTAGTTGGTAGTATTTTATATTTGACTCAAACTTATCTTGATGTTTCCTTTGTTGTTGGTATTTTTTCTTGATATATGAAATCACCCCATGACAACTATTGGAAAGAAACAAAAAGGATAATTTGGTATATCCAAGGTACAATTTAGTTTGAGATACATCATAGTTCTGGGGGGACTCTTTTGTTGGTTGGTTTCATTGATTATGATTGGGTTGGAAACCTTTATGATCATAAATATATTGTAGGTTATGTTTTCAATCTTGGTTCCATACTTGTCAATTGGGCTTGTAAGAAGCAACAAGCTCTTGCTCTTTCCTTACTAGAAGCAAAGTATCAAGCAACAACCAATCCAAGTCAAGAACTCTTGTGTCTTCAATAAATCATTTCATATTTTGGATTTTAGAAACAACATCTTACCATACTATGATGTGACAATCAAAGTACCATCAAGCCTACCAAATATTTAGTTCAACAGTATCATAACAAAACATTGATCTATACATGCACTTCATCAAAGATCTTATTCAAGTCATGTTCTCGACACGTTCTTGAAGTGATATTTTTCCTTATATATGATCAAGTAATATATATTTTCATAAAGCATCTTACACAATTGAATTTTTCTAAACTTTGATCTATGTTAGGATTTTAGGAAGTTGTCATTAAGGGAAGATAGGTTCTAATGCCTCCTTTCTTCTCCTATTGTGAGACCTTTATAAATCTTTCAATCCTGTCCAAATTTGTTCTTAAGGGGAGATGTTTTTCGAACAAGAGGGTGATTCAGAGAATCCTCTTCGCCCCCTACCCTTTCCCACACCAATGTTTTTTTTATTTTTTATTAACCTTTTTTTCTATTTTTTTAATTTTAATTTTTTTAATGTTTTTTTTTCTTTTTCTTTATTTATTTTTTTAATTTGTTTCTTTAATTCTTTTTTTTAATTTCACTTTTTTTTTAGTTTTTTTTTTAAATTTCATATTTTTAATTGTTTTAAATGTATTTTTTTCCCAATTATTATTATTATTATTATATTTAAATAAAATTTTAAGAATTCTAAAAATAAAAAATAAAAAGTGGGCATCATCGTGCCATTGTTTTTTTTACATTAAGTTTTATTTTTCTTGTTATGTTTAAAAAAAATTAGAACATATATATATATATATATATAGTTTTAAATATATTTGTTTTTCCCATGGTTGCAAAAGATAACCACCCAAAAAAGGTGTTACTGGTATCACCACTTTTCGATTCATGGGTTAATTTTAAGATTTTGGTTGTCAACATTATGTGATTTTTAAGGTTGTGGTTGCAAAAGGTGGTAATTTTAACTCCACAAAAATATGGTTGCTACTAGTAGAACCATTTTTCAATTTGGGGCTTGATTTTGGTGTTTTTGACCCAAAAATATGGGTTTTTAGAGCTAGAGTTCTTGTTTGAGGTCATAGTTCTAATCATGTTTGTAACTATGTTATCAAATAACTACTTATCCTTGTAGATGATGGGTATTTAACTAGTGAAAGGTAATATCAACCATGTTATCATCAAGCATCCTAATATTCCCATAAAATCCTCATAAGGAGAGCCAAGCCCTTTTTTCCATTGAAACAATATACCCAATTTCTCTCTAGAACAATGGATTCTTATCACAAAAGGAAAATTAGATTCATCAAACAACAACCATGKCCCTTGTATTCTAGATATGTTTCTTTTGGTTGAATATATAAACAAGGATTTCTCAATTAAGTAAATAACATGACCAAATAATAAATTTTGGTCTTAAAAGAAAGGATTTGAATTATCTTGAGCATCAAAGGAGAAGTGGAAAACCAAATGACTTCATCATCATCCTACACAATTCCTTCAAGGGTATATCACTTGTCATTTATGCACATCAATTATTCCATGGAAACTAACTTTATATAGCTTCTAGTATCAAAATGAAGGATTTGAATTACCTTGACCATCAAAGGAGAATTGGATGACCAAATGACTTCATCATCATCCTACACAATTCCTTCGAGGTTATATCACTTTCCATAAGTTATTTTGATATATATTGGATCATTGTATTTTTTTCATCTATCGCGATCCTTTAAGAGTGGAAACAATTGGAGGAATTTTCTTGTAGAGCCATTTTAGTGGCATGTCCCAGTTGTTGATTAAGGTTGGTTGTCATTGATGTCAACCCTTGAAGAAATCTCGGTAGCAAAAAGGTTTGGGTAATGGACCCAATTTTGTTTGATGTAAGTATGACTCATTATTTTCTTGTCATTGTTGATAATAAGTACAAATGAATGAACTCCAAAGTGGTCCCCTTATGGTGAAAGCCCTCACGGGAAGACGCTTTGCGGATTGATTTATCCTAGAAGTATGGTTAGAGAACCCATGATTATTTGTGGAATAATGAGATGAAGGTCAGTGATGTTTTCACTGAAAATATCCTATATGAATAGTTCTTGTCATACCATTTCTGGTGGTATGTGGAATGTCACATAACTCCTCACAGTTAAAGATTTATGGCCATAAGAAGTTGGAAAACCCAGGTGTGGGTAATGGACCCAAATTTGTTTGATGGATAATGGTATGAGTTTTGATATATTTTCAGGTAATACTATTCTATATGGATATTACATGTCATTCCATTTCTGGTGGTATGTGGAACGTCACATAATTCCTCACGGCATGAGAGTTATGGCCTTACGAAGATGGAGGACCCTGATATGTCATCTAGAAGCCCCAAAATGTCAAAGTAGTCAAAGTGGTTTAAGAGATTTTAGAAGGTAAATAATAAAGTGAATTGATGAGTGTACTATAATTCAAAGTGAATACAAAATAAATTATTTAAATAATAAATTTAATGGANATTGATGAGTGTACTATAATTCAAAGTGAATACAAAATAAATTATTTAAATAATAAATTTAATGGAGAAATTAGAAGTGGGTTAACCCTAAAATAAGGAAAGTGGGCAAAGTGACCTAGAGGATGTTTTTAAGGAAGCTACTTAGAGGGTATAAATAAGAGGTAAGGATCTCTCCTTTTAGATCACACTTGATCATATTGAATATCTATAGGTGTATGCAGTGACCAAAGGATATATAATCTAAATGTTTGAGGAAAGGTGAAGAAAAGAAGGCCAGAATTCAAGGAAGGATAAATTATTTTGATGATGCTTTCTAAGGTATGTTATTTATAAGTCATCTCAACATTTTAGAAATAAATTTTTTTCTAGAATGATTCAGACTTTGAAATTGTTATTCCATTGAGGAAACATATTCAAGTATCTGTCGTAAAAATTTTATCTTTTGGGTCATTGTATTTTTGGAATTACACTCCGTGGAAAAAAGGGTTTCTGGTTAGTCCTGGAACTAGTCTAAAACATGTGTTTTGGGTAAAAACGTCATAAATTATTCATAACAGATACAAATTCGATAATACCAAATATGTTGGTTATAGTACCATATTTAGCATGTCATGTAATAGTTTCATATCAATTCAAAAAACATTTCGTTCGGGGAATGCTCTACAAGGTCGCTCTCTAGAATAAGCCAGAATTAAGCAAGGTATGTCATTTTTTCTATAACTCATTTTCTGAGATATTCCAAGTAGTGACACCAGGAGGAATTATATAAAAAAATTGAAGAACATTGTGTATTAGTTTTAGATCTTTATTCATTACAAGTACAAAGTTATGATTATTTCAAGTTAGGGTTGTTGACTAATCCAAAACTAGTCATGTGAGACTAAAGAAAAGTTTGATGAAAATGACAGTCTCTTGTTGTTAAAGTTAAGGAAGGTTTGTAGACATGTGATCATATACACCAGATCTATTATAGAGTTACAAATCATATTTGGATAATGAAATTGATGAGGGATTTTGGTTAAGGTAGTTGGGTACATGGTTGAGACAAGTAGTTCATGAGTTGGCACATACATGAGGTGTATAGTTGATGATGTTGGTACATATTGATGAGTCATAGTTGATAAGTACTTGATACATGATTGGTACATACTCGGTACATGGTTGGAGGCATGTTGACGGGCGAAATTGACCGCTCGTCAACTGGAGGGGTGGATCCGGTTCGGGGTTGTTTAAATAACCCAAGCCGTTTGGATTAATCCACTCTGACGGGTTTAGCGGCTCCGTTGGCCGATCTAAGTCCTAGGAAAGTAAGAAAAACTAAGCTAAAGAAACTAATCTAAGTGAAAAACAACTACTAAAAATATATATATATATATATATATATATAATCTAGAATGTATTTACAGTCTTATTAACTAACAGAATAATAGTTCTATCTATTCAATATACAATGTATTGATGTGATTAAATCTCTGTTATCTATACAGTATTTACAAAATACAAATTTTGATCAAAATCTGCAAAATCATATGTGAATTGTCTTATGACAGCGAAGCTAGAATTTTTTTAATTTTATGACTTTTAGGAAAAAGAAATGGAATGATAGCTATCTAAGCTAAGCAATAAAATAACAATCCTAACTATAAATCTAAACTACAGAAATGAATAGTGAAACGTGTTCAGATTATAAGAAATTTATATATTAACTAAACTAATTAACTAGCACTAACTGACTGACTTGTAGTAGCGTTTCCTATTTGTCCTGTGCACAATACTCAATTTAGTTGTTTGATGGGGGAAACCCGCACCATATTTTCCAATACTTTGTGTAAACACGAAGCAACAACGCTTGAATACGAATGACAGAACAAACAAGACATATAGAAACAACAATTTTATAGTTTACAAATAATCACATTAAGATAAATCCCACTGCGAAGATTTGTACATAACTGCTCATTTAACAAAGAAGATTAGCCTTTTGTTCATTAAAATAAAACAGGGTAATTGTTGTAAGTAAAATAAGAGGCATTAAATATGGACACAATTTAAATGACATCACATCAACCTGTAACAAATTTTGATATCTAAAGTAGTCAATAATTTGATTCCAAATTGAAATGAATAAAACTTGAAATAAAAGTATGATATATTGAAAGCTAAAGCTGTAAAAACATCCACTTTCATCCCAGTCTGAAACATCAATCCATAGTCTCTGCCTCCAAGCAGTGATGGTTTTCTTTACAAAAATAATAGGTATATAAAGGCCACAGGATGAAAACATTCCTTGTGGGAATTATCAAAAACTGTTGCAAAAATTATGGGAACAATCTCCCAAATTCCTGTTCCTATCTAAAACCAACAACCTAATCCAAAAGTATGTACAGAAAAAGCATGTTAAAAAATGCCACAGTTGATCCAATCTCCTTCCAAATTCATGTGTACCTGTAAATGCACAAAAATACATGCTTTTCAGATTGTATTTGGTTGTAAAATCAACAAAAATTCAAATTTTGATAACTAGCTAACATAATCTCACGATTCTGTAGCTAGTTATTATTATCAAACAGAATCGTATTGTATCAATTCCATCATAACATAAATAGAGACAATAAGAAAACAAATCATTTATGCTAATTCAAAACAAACAGAATCATTCTAAAATCATTGTTGAAATACCATACCTTGGTTTCAGGGATACGAATTGATCAAGTTATTTTCGAATTGATAATGGCAGTGGATGCCTCCACATTTTTAAAGACAACAGAGCCTGTGGACAGACTGCTTGAAAATATTTGAATTGATCAAGGGTTCAATAGGGGGAAAGAGTGTAGGAGGGGAAATGGCAGGACAAGTGAGAAGGGTTCTGAGACACAGGCCCGGAGAAGCAATAGACGTTTCAGCAAATGAAAACAGACCAAAACGCACCTTCCAGCCATGAAGAAAATCTGATATTTGACCTCTAAAAGATGATCTATATCTCTGTAATAACCCAATTTCGGAGGAAAATTCTTGTGGTGAAGGTAAAAGGGGTCATTTCGGTTCTGGGTTTTCAAGGGTTTGATCCAATTCAAAACCGTTTGCCTAGAATCGCTCTCGTAAAAACGTGTCTCTGGGAGGCAATTACGGGGTTAGCCTAAGTAGTCTTCTCTGGTACTATCAAACAATAATAGAGTCTGGACACCGTGGGGTTCAATTCTCACTACAGGGGCCATGACTAGCAACACAAAATCAACGGGGTAATCAGTGAGGGGGTTTGACAGGGTAGACACAGAACCATTTTCCCGCAGCTTCCCCAAAATAAGCAGAGGCAGCCCAAAATGCAAGGCAGAACATTAATGCCTATGCGTGCGAGGGTGGTGTAGTAATTTGGGACCATGCAACACTATTATGTAAGCTGTACAATCGACGACGCCTTGGTAAAGAGTTTCATTCAAATCACAATGGTGTATATCAAAAACATGTCAAACGAATAACCATTGAAAACCATGAAATACATAACCAAAAATCGATTCGAATGTTAAACAAACAATGGCATTTGTATGATTTAAAAGAAACCAATATGTTGAACATTGCACCAACGATTCGACCCCAAAATTAATATGTTCAATAAAACCATTGCACCAAGGATTTGATCAAAGACGCCAAAATACATATAACCATTGCTAAATCAAAACCACATTGACAATGGTCAAATGCAAAGTGAGTAGAGGTTTGGTGTTTTGATAAATGTATAACCATTAGTGAGTTGGAGGTAAAAGAGTTATGACCACATAAACAAAAAGATTTATAACAATCCAAAAGATCATTTTAATGCAATCAACATGACTTCCAACTCTAGGTTTTCACGCTTGTAGTCCTGAAAATGAAAATGAGAAGCAGATATGCGAAAGCCAAGATAATAGTGTCATTTTCTTTTTAATGAAATGCGACGAGTATTGAGGGTTCAAAACCCTTGTGTAGGCAGCTTGTAAGGAAAACATAAAATTACAAAATGGCTACCAACAAGGCACTTGTTAGTAGTATTGTTGACACATGGTTTATGGATGATGTAACATACATGTATTGGTATATTATTAGAAGCACATATTGATCTTGGTGATGATTATGAGTTGTTGTGTTATGGTTGGTTGATGCACATATTTGAGACTTGTCCTGGTAATTGATATTGGTGAGTAGATCTGATTTGGTTGATAATATTGATGAGATAGGTTGTTGTGATAGGTTGTTTGGACAGGTTGTTGTGACATGTTATTTGTACATGTATGGTGGATGGTTGATGCACTTGTTCATGGTACAGGTTTTGTATAGGTTTGGTGCATAGTTGATGCACTTATTCATGGTACAGGTTTTGTACAGGTTTGGTGCATCATTGATGCACTTGTTCATGGTACAGGTTTTGTATAGGTTGGTGCATGGTTGATTCACTTTTTTATGCTACAATTTGATTATAGGTTGATTGTTAGAGGTTTACAGCGGTATATCTCAGAGTGATAGTTTGACAGTGGTTCCATAATTCTACGTATACATCAGGGTGGTTGGACGGGGCAAGGACAGGTGGTTGTAGACATCGTCTGGTTGTAGTCGGAGAACATAGGGGGTTGTAGTCATAGAATTGGGGAGTTGGAGCTTCCCTCGGGCTATAGCCTAAGAAAATAGGGGGTTGGAGCCTCCTTCCAGTTGCAGTTGGAAAACAAAGGAAGTTTGTGCTTCCAATCAATGCAATTCTTCAAGACATATAAGATAAAACATTATGTGGTTTTCTCCCACTTTGGGTTTCCACGTAAAACACTGGTGTACTATGTATGTGTATGATTTTTCATTTGTTCATTGCTTATTTAGTCTTCAGTTATTGGATGATAATGATAGATTGATATAAATCTTTGATTATATGGTTAAAAAGGATTGAATTTCTCTATTACAGATTATGCCCACTCTCAGTAATCCAACAATTGGTATCAAACGAGGTTCCTTCAGGAAATAGTTTAACCACTGGAAGGAGATGATGGATTATTCTGAGAATGGAGTACGATTTTTTAATGGTCAGAATGGTTTTAAGTATGAGATGTGGAGCATAAGGAAGAAAGTATTTTTACAGGAATAAGGACATTATATTTGGCTATCAGTTGTTACAGGATATGATAGTTCAAAAAGGGAAAAGACTGCATCCAAGAAGGAATTGAGGAAGAATAACAGAATAGCAATGAATTTCATCTGGGAAGGATTACCTAATCTGGTAAGAGAAAAGTTTGGTAAATGTTCATTAGTAAAACAACTTTGGGATAAGTTACATGGCATATATTCGTCACCCATCACAAATTTAGAAAATGTCAAAGAAGATGCAGATACAAATCAAGAAGAATTATGTTCACCATGTCAAGTAGATTCAGAAGATGAAGAGTACATAATCACTAGAGGTATGTTGTTTTGTTTTAATTGTGAAAAATGTGGACATCTTGAAATAGAATTCCATGACGAGAAAGAGACAGAAAAACTAATTGAAAAGGAAGACAATTATAAAKAAGAATTGATTAGTTCTTTAGATGAACTAAAAGAAGAAAACAATTCACTCAATAAGGAATTGATGAAACAAAAGGAAAGTGTTCACAATTTTGAATAAGCCCAATGGGTCATCGAGAACTTAAGAACTCAKCTAGAAGAAGCCAGAAAGATCGAAKAAAATCTTGAATATCAAAAGCAGTGTTTGGAAACCAACATAGCAACACAAAAAGAATAAGYAGAAATGAGAGAGAAGATATTGACAGATCATCTTAAGGAAAGAACTAACGATCTAAGACAACTTGAGGAAAAGTTTGGTCAAGAAGATAAAGGACTTGAAGAAKAAATAATCACATTAAAAATTCATCTTGAAGAAGCGAAAAGAATAGAAGAAGTCATGAAGTCTCAGATAATGAAGAAGGAAGAAGAGGTTGAGAAGCTTGAAGAAGAAGTTGTCACATTGAGAAGTAAAATTGTCAAGCTCAACAAGAACATTGAAGAGATAGAAAAATCCACATTAGTTATAGAGAATGAAGAGAAGCACTCTAGGTTTCTATAAAAGAAGAATGAAGAAAATAGAAAGAGTTATGCAGAAGTACTCAAAGGAAGGAATAATGGTCAACCAGAATTTAAGAAAACTATTGAAGATACATCTTCAAGAAGACCATCAATGTTCAAGACACAAAGAATATTTAATCATGATCATGATCAGTCAAGGAAAAATTTTAGAAGGACTACGTCACAAAGAAGATCATTCACTCCCAGGTATGCAAATTTATTTTATGGTAATTTTTTTTATTGTACTAACTTTGGACATAAGGTTGAATATCGTAGGGATTATAAAAGAAATGTTCAAGCAAAAATTTCATATGTGGTTTCACGTAACATTGAGTTTTACAAATGCAGAACTATGGACACATAGCGAGTGAATGTAGAAGTATGAATGATACTTCCATGAAAGAGAATACTAATATCAAATATAAGAAAGTATGGATAAGAAAATGGGAAGAATAGGTGAACAAAGACCAGGTACCAGAGATCGCAAGATTGACAATAAAACGAGATGAAGAAAATTCTATAGAGAAAAGGAAATATGTTAGATATAGAAAGGTTTGGAAAATAACTGAAATAAAGGAAGGACAGGAAAATAAAGAACAATTTTAAGAGATTGTACTTTTAGGCATTGTAGTGAAAGATGAATCCATAGATAGAAAGAAAGAAGTCATAGATTAGAGAGATAATGAATCTACCAATGAAGATGATGATGAATACACATTAGAGTGGGAATTTTTTTGATCCTTATGGCCTAGATACTCCCAAGTAATATAAATATTAGACAGGGGAGTCTTGTTGATTAAGGTTAGTTGTCATTGATGTCAACCCTTAAAGAAAGCCCCGTATCACAAAGGTTTAGGTAATGGACCAAAGTTTGTTTCATTTAAATATGACACATTATTTTCTTGTCATGGTTGATAAGAAGTACATATGGACAAACTCCAAAGTGGTCCTCTTATGGTGAAAGCCCTCACGAGAAGACGTTTTGCGGATTGAGTTGTCCTAGAAGTATGGTTAGAGATCCCATGCTTATTTGTGGAATAATGAGATGAAGATCAGTAAATTTGTCAGTAACACTATCCTATATGGATATTTCTTGTCATACCATTTCCGGTGGTATGTGGAACGCCACATAACTCCTCACAGTTAGAGAGTTATGGTCAAGAGAAGTTGGAGAACCCAAGTTTGGGTAATGGACCAAAATTTGTTTGATGGATAAAGGTATGAGTTTTGATATATTTGTAGGTAATAATATTGTATATGTATTTTACATGTCCTTCCATTTATGGTGGTATGTGGAACGTTACATAACTCCTCACGGTTTGAGAGTTATGGCCTTACAAAGTTGGAGGACCCTCTTATGTCATCTAGAAGCCCCAAAAGGTCAAAGTAGTAAAGTGGTTTAAGATATTTTAGAAGGTAAATAATAAAGTGAAGTGATGAGTGTATTATAATTCAAAATGAATTAAAAATAAATTATTTAAATAATAAATTTAATGGTGAAATTAGAAGTGGGTTAACCTTAAAATAAGGAAAGTGGGTAAAGTGACCTAGAAGATGTTTTAAAGGAAGCTACTTGGAGAGTATAAATAAGAGGAAAGGTTCTCTCATTTAAGACACACTTGATAATATTGAATAAATATAGGTTTATAAGGTAACTGAAGTATATATAAGCCTAATTTCTGAGGAAAGTTAAGAAAAGAAGGCCGGAATTCAAGGAAGGATAAATTCTTTTGATGATGCTTTCTAAGGTATGTGTTTTTCAGGTCATTTCACCATTTCCACAATAAAAAAATTTATAGAATGATTCATACCATGAAATTTCTATTCCATTGAGAAAACATATCCAAGTATCTATGGTAAAAAATTCACCTTGTGGGTCACTTTATGTTTGGAGTTACACTCCATGGAAAATAGGGTTTGTGGCTAGTCCTGAAACTAGTAAAAAACAAGTGTTTTAGGTAAAAATGTCATAAATTCCTCATAACAGATCCAAATTTAGTAATACAAGATGATTTGGTCATATTATAGTATTTATTATGTTGTGTAACATTTTCATATCAATTCAAAAAAAAAATCGTGTGGGGCACGCTCTACAAGGTCTCTCTCTAGAATAAACCAGAATTAAAAAAGGTGTGCCATTTTTTCTATAACTCCTTTTATGAGAGGTTACAAGTAGTGAAACGTGGAGGAATTGCATAAAACACACTAAAGAACATTTTTTCTCAGTTTTAGATATTTATTCATTATAGGTACAAAGTTATGATTATTTCAAGTTAGAGTTGTTGACTAATCCAAAACTAGTCTTGTGAGACTAAAGAAAAGTTTAATGAAAATGCTAGTCCCTTCTTGTTAAAGTTAAGGAATATTTGAAGGTATGTGATCATATACACCAGGTCTATTACAGAGTTACAAATCATATTTGGATGATGAAATTGATGAGGGCTTTTGGTTGAGGTACAAGTTGGGTACATGGTTGAGACAAGTAGTTGATGAGTTGGCACATACATG
>SNQJ01S0030966.1:5844-21044 GCA_010110895.2 Picea sitchensis | reverse complement strand
GTGTCTTCTCTTCAACACTTCCCTTTCCTCAGAAATTGAAATAGAGTTCTCTAGTGCACTCTATGCACTTGCTCAATGCCCTTTTGGTAGAGCTCTACAGAACCTTCAGTAGTTTTGTCTTCCCTAAAATCGAAACAAAGTTCCTTCCTGTGCACTCCATGCACCTCTGTTAATGAAGTTTCAACTCTATCCCTCTTGATCTTTCTTGAGGTTACCTCACCTCTGTCAATTCACACCTTGCGGACTATGTGCACTCCTTGCACTCGGAAACTCAAAGACGAGAAGAAATTGAAACTTATGAATTACTTCACCAGTTATGCATTTAAAACATGAAATGCATAAAAACATGCTAACACATATAGAGAATTCATGGCAGGAAAAACTACTCTTCTATAATTTATAAATGCCTATACAAGGTGTTTACAAAGGCTGGACTGTAACAAGTCTCAGCTCTCTCTCAAGACCTCTCTTCTCTAGTCTCTCCTCCTAACTCTCTACTCTAATTTCATAATTACAAAATGAGGGCTCCCATGAGCTTATCCTCAACCACCGTCTCTGATCTATCGCTATCATAGAGAGGATCCTATGGCTACATTACATAAATGGATGCCCAGTATTGACTATGTCTTGGGCTTGCTGCAAGCAACCATTAAAGGAAACCTCAACCACTACCTGTACAAAGGCATGGTCTGGCATTAAAAGCCTTACAACATTTATTGAAATTTTGAATTTAAAAATTGAGAGGCTTGCGCCTCTCCCTTTCTCCATTAAATGTGTGTTGGATGTGCTGGCTAGCTGGCACGCTGCTGACATGGAGCGATGCTCCTGCATCATACTCCTCAGCTGGAAAAATCATGGTCTCCTAATCATGAGCTCCTCTTCTCTAGTGTTGAAATCCACCTGGATCCCAAACTTTCCCTTGGAGCTATCCATCTGCTTCTCTACTTCGTTGTTGTTGGTGTTGCTGCCCTACTGCTCTTGCAGTCTCCCTTCTGCTCAACTTCTCATTGCTGGCAGTCTCTGCTGTTGAAATCGACATCAGCCTTATTATTTCTTCAATTACCTCAATTAGTTGCTCCAGTGGTTGGCTCTCCTTACGTAGTCTCCTCAGTTGCACTTCTTCCTAACAAATGGGTCGATCAACTAGATCTCCCATGCCATCTTTTTCCTATGTGGCCTCAACTTACCATCCTGTTGCAAAATTCAGCTCTGCATTCTTATTTTCTTGACTGACCAGTTGTTCAGTCACCTTCTCTGACAGATTAGCTTCTTCCATTTCCCCTTGTCCTAGTTGAATTCCATCTTCCTCCAGCTTCTCCTCAGATTGGAATTCTCCTTCATCTTCTATTGCACACCTCGACACTACAGTTATCATCTGTTCATCTCTCTGGCTGAAAATTCTGAGCGATTCCTCGAAATGCTCCTCTGCTAACATTTGGATGACTGTCTCCTCGTGGTAGCCATATACTACCTCTGTATTGTTCAACCAATCCTCTATCATCTCTAACTCCATTTCCCATGGAGTGAGCATCTTATTTGCATGATCCTCTTCTGTTGGGGAAAACATTAATGTCTTCTCCTCCTCTCCCTCTATGAAAGTCACTGTTGGTTGTCCTTCTTTTGTTGTTGCTTCTGCAACACATACTCTGGCCTCAACTGGGCTACTTGGTAGGAATACTTCAATTCCCCCAATGATAAGAATGTATTTCTGACCTTCCTTTGTTAGCACTCCTTGTTGATCCGAACTCTCCTCTGAGTTCATGAGACTTTCACATAGCCTCATCTTTTCCCCCTTGCCCACTTGGCATCCTAGGAATTTCTACTGCCCACCTGGAAGTGTATGAGATCGACTAGTCCCATCTCATTTCCCACCTGGAAATCTAAACTTTCACCACTTCCCCCTTGGCAGTATGCAAGACCTTCTGTTGATCTCTTCCCATTGCCCACCTGGAAACTCGAAAGTTCACTTCTGCTCACTTGGCAGTTTAGGAGATCAATCGATCCCATCTCCATCCACGCTCCTTGCTAACCCGAACTCATCCTTGAGTTCATGAGACTTTCATATAGTCTCATCTGCTCTCCCTTGCCCACTTGGCAATATGGGATTTCTGCCCTGCCCACTTGGCAGTTTATGAGATATTCAGCTAATCTCATACCATTTCCCTCCTAGCAATATGAATTTCCACTGCTATCCTCTTGACAGTCTATGATATCCTCAATGATCTCATTTCATTTCTCACCTCGAAATTGAAAAATTCATCTCTACCCTCCTTGTAATTTATGAGACCTGAAACTGATCTCTCTTCCTCATCACTGAGGTTTTCTCCAACTTCTGGCTCACAGATGAAAACTAGCTCTGTGTCACTGATGCTTTCAGCATAACTCAACCATATTTTCAATCGCCTTTGCTGTATTTTGGCCAACAACTCCTTGACTGGCCACTTCACCTTCTTTTTCATGGGCCATTCATACACCCATCGTGTTCTTGCAATTTGTTGCATTTGAAATGCAAGCTCCTCCATCCTCGATCTTATCTCGGCGAGTTCTTTATCCATATCAACCTTTCTCTTCATCTGTTGGTGGTCCTCTTTTTTATCATGCTTATGGCCTTAGGTAGCCATCTTCTACCCTTTGAATCTTCTCTTGTTGTTACTCTACAACTGAGAGCATTTTCAGTATCTCCTACAGTGCAACCAACTGTCTATTTGTTTCTGCGTCCTGTTACAATCTCTTCAATCCTCTTCATATGAATATACAGATGAAGTCCAGGCTCTGATAGCACTTGATGCAGTCCCCCTACCTCAATAGGGTTCTGTGACCTCCCGTTCTCTAGATCGATCTTCTTCTGATCCGAAATGGCTCTTTGGGCTCTTGTTGGAACCCTTTGAATGAATTCACAAGTCCCTTTGTCCTTTGGCATAGGTCTTGAGAAAATCTACGTGTTCGCTCCCTTTTCGATACTCTTCTCTATTTTGAGCCAACACACACCTCGGCGTTGATTCCTTTCCAACTATCCCCTTCTTATCTGGTGACCTCGGGCTATGATCCAAGGCGTAAACAACACACCTTTCACATTTCAAGGTTTTGGGACTCCTACATGCGAGCTCTCCCAGGATCCTTGTCCTTCAAATTGCCGAACCCCAAAATAGAGCCTGGCTCCCACTAGCTCCTACCTTCACTCCTGACTCATGTGACCTTCACCCCATGACCAATGGCTAACATCCAATCGACTCCCTAGATTTTCATGTTTTGGTGATGTGGAGGGGTTAACTCCTTGTCCCTCCAACTCCCGGTTGCCAAAAGTCTGAAATTGTATCTACTACAAGATCGATGGCTCTGAGCCCTCCTTGATATAACGATCCTGGTTCTTTTGGGGTTTCACGATTCAGGGAATCATGATGCAAGGGTTCCGCTCCTTTGTCTTTCGAATCCCCAGTCCATGAAATGCCGAAATCTCTTTGCTGAGAGATCAACAACCTAGGTCCTTCGGGAACCAACGACCATGATCTAATTGGATCGATGGCTTGAAATATTTTGGGCCTTTTCTGGAAACCTTGACCGCTTGCCACGTCTCCTCCTGTGGATGGTCACAATGCTCTCAAGATTTTGTCGAGTCCTCTCCTTTGTTTCTACGAGGGTTAAACCTCATTCTCCTCTTTCCAGATCCGATGGCTATCGGTCCTTTACGTGAGATCTGACGGTCATGATTTGATCTTCTGTGCACCTCCTAGGGACTAAATCCCATGCATGTATCCTTTATCCAGTGGCTCTCAAGCCATTGTGCTCCAGATCTAATGGCTGGCGCGTTTTCATAGTTTCACGTATCTAGGAGTTGAAAGACACTCCCTCTTATGTTTCCCAGTCTGTGAAATGCCGAACACTTAAAATGACTGCCCCTTACTTTGAGATCAACGGATGTTTATCCTCTCTCCCAGATCTGACGGCTTAGATATTATCAACTCCTATGTGCTCTCCTCCTGTATGCCTAGATGTAGATTCAACGGTCCAGATCTTTCCTCCCAGTGCCAATCCAAGGACAGTTGTGCTCCTCCTCCTGATCTTGTGCCTCTTCCCTTCCCTTAGAAGAAATTTGATTCTCGAAGGTCTCGGCCTTTTATGCTTCCCTTGTGAGCCCAGTTCCTTTGGGTATCATCTGTGTTATAGAAATGATCCCCTTCCTGAGCTTTGTTAACTCAGAAACCTTGAAAGGTTTCCTCTGCGCATGGTCTTCTCGCGCTTTCTCTTCTGATCTTATGGGCTTAGGAAAATTCCACTCTTGTACACTCTTGGTCCTACTGAGTATTTCGGTAAACTTAGATCTGAGAAGTTTTCTTGGAAAAAAAACTCCCTATGCCCACCTGGCATTCTTTTGCTCGATGCACACCTTGCATATCCTATAGAGTATTCAGGAACTCTATGAGTGTCTTCTCTTCGACACTTCCCTTTCCTTAGAACTTGAAATAGAGTTCTCTGGTGCACTCTATGCACTCTCTCAATGCCCTCTTGGTAGATCTCTACAGAACCTTCAGTAGTTTTGTCTTCCCTAAACTCAAAACAAAGTTCCTTCATGTGCACTCCTTGCACCTCTGCTGATGAAGGTTCAACACTATCCCTCTTGAGCTTTCCCGAGGTTACCTCACCTCTGTCAGTGCACACCTTGCGGAATATATGCACTCCTTGCACTCGGAAACTCAAAGACGAGAATAAATTGAAACTTTTGAATTACTTCATCAGTTATGCATTTAAAACATGAAATACATAAAAACATGCAAACACATATAGACAATTCATGGTAGGCAAACTACTCTTCTATTAATTCATAAATGCCTATACAAGGTGTTTACAAAGGATGGATTGTCACAAGTCTCATCTCTCTCTCGATACCTCTCTTCTTTGGTCTCTCCTCCTAACTCTCTACTCTAATTTCTCAATTACAAAATGAGGGCTCCCATGAGCTTATCCTCAACCACCGTCTCTGAGCTATCGCTATCACAGAGTGGCTCCTATGGATACATTACATAAATTGATTCCAAGTCCTGAGTACATCCTGGGATTGCTACATGAAACCATTAAAGGAAACCTCAACCACTACCTGTACAAAGGCATGGTCTGGCATTAAAATCCTTACAACATTTATTGAAATTTTGAATTTCAAAATTGAGAGGGTTGTGCCTCTCCCTTTCTCCATTAAATGCATGTTGGATGTGTTGGTTGGCTTGCATGCTGCTGACATGGGGCGATGGTCCTACATCACAGTTGGATAGGTGGCTTGATTTCAAGTAGCACCAAATAAATCACATCTATTATCAGTGAAGAGGATTTTCAGATATCTCAAAGGAACAAAAGAGTTTGGATTATGGTATCCAATAGGAAAGTATCTATAACTTATTGCCTACACAGATGTAGATTGGGCAGGTTGTATTGATGATCGATGAAGCACCAGTGGATAAAAGTTCTACTTGGGTGAGAGTTTAGTATCATTGCTAAGAAATAAACAATCATTGGTATCTTTATCTACAGCTGAGGCAAATTATATTGCAACAACATCATGTTGTACATAGGTTTGGATGAAGAAAACTCTGACAGATATACAGGTTGAGTATGATGATCCCATTCCAATCTATTGTGATAATACAAGTGTCATAAGTATCTCAAAGAACATAATGATGCACTTCAAGACGAAGCACATTCCAATCAAGTATCACTTTCTACGGGAGCAGGTTGCAAAAAACAACATCAGAGTTGAGTATGTGGGAACAAAAGAACAAGTGGCAAACATCTTTACAAAACCACTTCCATGGGAAGCCTTTGAGTATCTTCGCCCGAGACTCAAAGTTATTTCTACTCCAAAATGAATTCTTTTGGATTCTTATCTTATATGTATTATGTGTACATGAGGAAGCACCATAAAGAGGACAAGTCAGTCAGGGGGAGCAACCCAAGATGGGAAGATACCTTTTCCATTGATGAAAAAGGGTGAGAGATTCATCAGATGCAGAGGACAGAGGAATGGTTCTAGTGGGAGAAATGCTCACATAAATGCAGAGGACAAAGCAATGTTTCTAGGGGGAGCATGAGTGATATGACTTCAGTATTGCATGACATAATTTCGGTTTTTTATCAGAGTGTTTCCATCAATTCCAAAGGGGGAGATTGTTGATTAAGGTTGGTTGTCATTGATGTCAAACCTTGAAGAAAACCCGGTAGCACAAAGGTTTGGGTAATGGAACCAATTTTGTTTGATCTAAATATGACTCATTATTATCTTTTCATGGTTGATAATAAGTACAAATGGATGAACTCCAAAGTGGTCCCCTTATGGTGAAAGCACTCATGGGAAGATGCTTTGTAGATTGAGTTATCCTAAAAGTATGGTAAGATAACCCATGATTATTTTTGAAATAATGAGATGAAGGTCAGTCAACTTGTCAGTGAAACTATCCTATATGGATATTTCTTGTCATTCCATTTCTAGTGGTATGTGGAACGCCACATAACTCCTCACGGTTAGAGAGTTATGGCCATAAGAAGTTGGAGAACGCAAGTTTGGGTAATGGACCCAAGTTTCTTTGAAGATTAATGGTATGAGTTTTGATATATTTCTAGGTAATAATATTCTATATGGATATTACATTTCATTCCATTTCTAGTGGTATGTGGAACTTCACATAACTGCTCATGGTTTGAGAGTTATGGCCTTACGAAGTTGGAGGACCCTGATATGTCATCTAGAAGCCCCAAAAGGTCAAAGTAGTCAAAGCGATTTAAGAGATTTTAGAAGGTAAGTAATAAAGTGAAGTTATGAGTGTACTATAATTCAAAGTGAATACAAAATAAATTATTTAAATAATAATTTTAATGGAGAAATTAGAAGTGGGTTAACCCTAAAATAAGGAAAGTGGGCAATGTGACCTAGAAGATGTTTTTAAGGAAGCTACTTGGAGAGTATAAATAAGAGGCAAGGCTCTCTAATTTTAGATCACACTTGATCATATTGAATATATATAGGTGTATGAGGTTACCAAAGGATATCTAAGCTAAAAGTTTGAGGGAAGGTGAAGAAAAGAAGGCCGAAATTCAACGAAGGATAAATTCTTTTGATGATGTTTTCTAAGGTATGTTATTTATAGGTCATCTCACCATTTCAGAAATAACTTTTTTTTAGAATAAGTCAGGCTATGAAATTTGTATGCCATTGAGGAAACATATCCAAGTATCTGTGATAAAAAAATCATCTTGTGTGTCGTTTTATTTTTGGAGTTACACTCCATGGAAAATAGGGTTTATGGCTAGTCCTGAAACTAGTCTAAAACGTGTGTTTTGTGTAAAAACATCATAACTTCTTCATAACATACCCAAATTCAGTAAGACAAAATTTGTTGGTTAGAGTACAATATTTAGTATATATTTTAACAGTTTCATATATATTCAACAAATATTCCATGTGGGGTATGCTCTACAAGATCACTCTCTAGGATAAGCCAAAATTGAGCAAGGTATGCCATTTTTTCTATAACTCCTTTTCTGAGAGGTTCCAAGTAGTGAAACCTGGAGGATTTGCATAAAACACATTGAAGAAATTTTTTTATCAGTTTCAAATCTTTATTCGTTATAGGTACAAAGTTATGATTATTTAAATTTAGGGTTGTTGACTTATCCAAAACTAGTCACGTGAGACTAAAGAAAAGTTTGATGAAAATGCTACTCTCTTGTTGTTAAAGTTAAGGAAGGTTTGTAGGTATGTGATCATATACACCAGATCTATGATATATTTACAAATCATGTTTGGATAATGAAATTGATGAGGTCATTTGGTTAAGGTACATGTTGGGTACATGGTTGGGACAAGTAGTTGATCAGTTGGCACATACATGAGGTGTATAGTTGATGGTGTTGGTACATCTTGATGACTCCTAGTTGATGAGTTGTTGATACATGATTGTTACATACTTGGTACATGGTTGGAGGCACTTGTTAGTAGTATTGTTGACACATGGTTTATGGATGATGTAGCATACTTGTATTGGTATATTATTAGAAGCACATATTGATCTTGGTGATGATTATGAGTTGTTGTGTNGCACTTGTTAGTAGTATTGTTGACACATGGTTTATGGATGATGTAGCATACTTGTATTGGTATATTATTAGAAGCACATATTGATCTTGGTGATGATTATGAGTTGTTGTGTTATGGTTGGTTGATGCACATATTTGAGAGTTTTCTTGGTGATTGATCTTGGTGAGTAGATATGATTTGGTTGATAGTATTGATGAGACAAGTTTTTGTGATAGGTTATTTGGACATGTTATTTGTACAGGACTGGTGGATGGTTGATGCACTTGTTCATGGTACAAATTTTGTACAGGTTTGGTGCATGGTTGATGCACTTGTTCATGGTATAGGTTTGGTGCATGGTTGATGCACTTGTTCATGGTATAGGTTTTGTATAGGTTGGTGCATGGTTGATGCACTTGTTTATGGTACACGTTGATTACAGGTTGATTGGTACAGGTTTAGAGCAGTATATCTCATAGTGATAGTGTGATAGTGGTTCCATCATTCTACTTATATGTCAGGGTGGTTGTACGGGGCAAGGACAAGTGGTTGTATCCACCTTCCAGTTGTAGCCACAGAACATAGGGGGTTGTAGCCTCCTCGTGGTTGTAGCCAGAGAATTGGGGAGTTGGAGCTTCCCTCGGGTTGTATCCTGGGAAACTAGGGGGTTGGAGCTTCCTTCCAGTTGCAGCTGGAAAACAAAGGAATTCGGTGCTTCTAATGAACGTAATTTTTCAAGACATATAAGATAAATCATTCTGTGGTTTTCTCCCACTTTGGGTTTCCACATAAAACACTAGTGTACTGTGTATGTGTATGCCTGTTCATTTTTTCATTTCTTATTTACTCTGTAGTTATTGGATGATAATGATACATTGATATAACACTTGGATTATATGGTTAAAAAGGATTAAATGGCTCTATTACTAATTCACCCTCACTCTCAATAATCCAACAATTGGTATCAGAGGAGGTTCCTTCAGGAAACAGTTTAACCACTAGAAGGAGATCATGGATTATTCTGAGAATGGAGTACCAATGTTTAATGGTAAGAATGGATTTAAGTATGAGATGTGGAGCATACGTGCGAAATTAATTTTACAGGAACAAGGACATTATATTTGGCTATGAATTGTTGCAGGATATGATAGTTCAAAAAGGGAAAAGACTACACCCAAGAATGAATTGAGGAAGAATAACAAAATAGTAATGGATTTCATCTGGGAAGGATTACCTAATCTGGTAAGAGAAAAGGTTGGTAAATGTTCATCAGTAAAACAACTTTGGGATAAGTTACATGACATATATTCTTCACCCATCATAGATTTAGAAAATGTCAAAGAAGATGCATATACAAATCAAGAAGAATTATGTTCACCATGTGAAACAAATTCAGAAGATGAAGAGTACATAATCACCATAGGTATGTTGTTTTGTTTTAATTGTGAAAAATGTGGACATATTGAAGTAGAATTCCATGAAGGAAATGATTTAGAAAAACTAAATTAAAAGGAAGACAATTATAAGAAGGAATTGATTAGTTCTTTATATGAACTAAGAGAAGAAAACAATTCACTCAAGAAAGAATTGATGAAATAAAAGGAAAGTGTTCACAATTTTGAAGAATCCCAATGGGTCATCAAGAACTTAAGAACTCGGCTAGAAGAAGCTTGAAAGATCGAAGAAAATATCGAATATCAAAAGTAGTGTTTGGAAACCAACCTAGCAGCGCAAAAGGAAGAAGCATAAATGAGAGAGAAGCTATTGATAGATCATCTTAAGGAAAGAACTATCGATCTAAACCAACTTGAGGAAGATTTTGGTCAAGAAGAGAAAGGACTTGAAGAAGAAATAATCACATTAAAAATTCATCTTGAAGAAGTGAAAAGAACAAAAGAAGTTATGAAGTCTCAGATAATGAAGAAAGAAGAAGAGGTTCAAAAGATTGAAGAAGAATTTGTCACATTGAAAATTAAAATTGTCAATCTCAACAAGAATGTTGAAGAGATAGAAACATCCACATCATTTATAGAGAATGAAGAGAAACACTCTAGGTTTCTAGAAAAGAAGAATGAAGAAAATAGAAAGAGGCAGAAGTACTCAAAGGAAGGAATCATGGTCAACTAGAATCTAATAAAACTATTGAAGATACATCTTCAATAATACCATCCATGTTCAAGCCACAAAGAAGCTTCAATCATGATCATGATCATTCCAGACAAAAAATTAGAAGGACTATGCCACAAACAAGATCATTCACTCTGAGGTATGCAAATTTATTTTATGGTAATTTTTTTTATTTTACTAACTTTAGACATAAGGTTGTAGATTGCAGGGATTATAAAATAAATGTTCAAGCAAGAAGTGCCTATGTGGTCACACGTAACATTGAGTGTTACAAATTTCATAACTATGGACACATATCCAGTGATTGTAGAAGCATGATCGATACTTCCATGAAAGAAAATACTGATATCAAATATAAGAAAGTATGTATAAGAAAATAGGAAGAACAGGTGAAGAAATATAAAGTACAATAGATCGCAAGATTGGAAATAAAACGATATAAACAAAATTCTATAGAGAAAAGGAAATATGTCATATACGGAAAGGTTTGGAAAATAACTAAAAGAAAGGAAGGACAGGTAAATAAAGAACATGTTTAAGAGATTGTACTTTTAGGAATTGTAGTGAAAGATGAATCCACAGACAAAAATCAAGAAGACAGAGCTCATAGAGATAATGAATCTACCAATGAAGATGATGATGAATACACATCAAAGCAAGAATTGTTCTAAGCCTTTCAAAATAGAGACTCCCAAGTAATATCAATATTAGACATGGGGAGTCTATGCAATAGTTGTGACAGACCAAAGAACCATCCTTCAAAAAGGTTGCAGAGTTTGAGAAGACAAATTCAGAGCAATCAGTTAGCAGAAGTACAGTTTGATAGATTAATAAAGACTTCATCATAGTATAGTGATAAATGGGTCATCATTATAGTTACACAAGTAGAGTCTTGGTAAGTATGGAAAGAGATGGATTCATAAGAACACTTAGCAGGTTTGGAAAGATATATGATAGTGGATGCGATCATGGATTCATATATTGGTTCAGAGAGTGGTTCAAAGAAAAAGGAACATTATCATAATGGATGATAATTACACAGGAAATGGCTCGAACAATTCTAATGGATTCCAAATTGATAGATATTTTTTGGGCATAGGCAGTGCATACATAAGTTCACATTCAAAACAGAGTAATCCTTAGAAAAAACACTGGCAAAAATCCCTACGAGCTATGGAAAGGAAGACCAGAAAATGTGAAGCACTTCAGAGTTTTTGGAAGAAAATGCTACATCAAAAGAGAAGATGGAAGAATGGGAAAGTTTGACTCTCATGTGTACAAAGGAGTACTTGTCGGTTACTCAAGTACAAGGATACAATACAAGTGTTACAATATGATATTGAGCAAAGTTATGGAAAACATCAATGTAATAATTGATGAAACAGGTAGAGCAGAATCAAAGGAAGAAGAAAATGAATCAATGGAACAACCTTTCGAAAAGGAAGAAAAATATGAAAAATAAGTAGAAGAGGAATATGAAGAGAATCCAATAGAAAAAGAAGAGCAATTTTAGCAAGTGTCTCTAAAGACACCTAGCAAAAAAGTACAGAAGAATCATTTTTTAGATCAGATTATCGGAAACAAATATGCAGGAGTTGAGACTAGAAGAAGAATTTGTTCACCAGAACAAACACACCTAGCACTATTATCTACAATTGAACCAAATTGTTTTGAAGAATACAACAAGGATTAATTTTGGAATAAGGCCATGGATGAAGAATTGGATCAAATAGAGAAAAATGACACTTGGGAATTGGTTCCAAGACCAAAGAATAAGAATGTGATCAACACAAAATGGGTTTTCATGAATAAATTGAATGAATATGGACACGTTACAATGAACAAAGCTATATTGGTATGTAAAGGATATGCACAGATTGAAGGAATCGAATTTGAAGTGAAATTTTCTCCAATTTCCAGAATGGAAGAAATCCGTTTTCTTTTAGCTTATGCATGTTCCAAAAATATTAAAGTGTATCATAGGGACGTAAAATCATATTTTATGAATGAGGAACTTAAATAAGAAGTCTACATTGAACAACCAGAAGGATTTCAGTTGTCAGAGAATGAAGAATATGTGTGAAAATTAAAGAATGACTTGTATGGTCTAAAACGGGATCCTAGAGAATGGTACTCTAGACTAGATAAATATCTACAATAGGCGGGTTTCAGAAGAGGAAGTGCAGACAACAACGTCTACAACAAGGTAAGTCAAGGTAATATTTTATTAATTGAAGTTTATGTTGATGATATTATTTTTGGTAGTGATGATGACAGGTTAAGCCATAAATTTGCAAAGGATATGCATAATGAATTTGAAATGTCATTACATGGAGAACTATCCCTCTTTCTGGGATTTCATATACATCAAAGAAACCAAGGAATTTTTATTTCTCAAAACAAGTATATCAGATAAATGCTGAAGAGGTTTGAAATGGAAGATTTAAAACCAATTATCACTCCCATGAAAACCAATTGTAGGTTGAGAAAAGATGATGATTCAAAGTCTATAGATCAAAGGAAATATAGGTCAATGATTGACAACCTACTATATGTGATGGCATCCAAACCATATGTAATGCAGATAGTTGGACAGGTGGCACGATTTCAAGTAGCACCAAAGGAATCACGTGTATTAGCAGTGAAGAGGATTTTCAGATATCGCAAAGGAGCAAAAGAGTTTGGATTATGGTATCCAAAAGGAAAGGATCTATCACTTATTGCCTACATATATGTAGATTGGACAGGCTATATTGATGACTAATGAAGCACTAGTGGAGCAACGTTCTACTTGGGTGAGTGTTTAGTATCATGGCTAAGAAAGAAACAATGATTAGTATATTTATTTACAATCGAGGCAGAGTATAATGCATCAACATCATGTTGTACACAGGTTCTTTGGATGAAACAAACTCTGACAGATATATAGGTTGAGTATGATGATCCCATTCCAATCTATTGTGATAATACAAGTGTCATTAGCATCTCAAAGAACACGATGATGCACTCCAAGACGAGGCACATTCCAATCAAGTACCACTTTCTATGGGAGAAAGATGTAGAAACGAACATCAAAGTTGAGTATGTGGGAACAAAATAACAAGGGGCAAACATCTTTACAAAACCACTTCCACAGGAAGCCTTTGAGTATATTCTCCAGAGACTCAGAGTTATTTATACTCCAAAATGAATTATTTTGAATGCTTATATTATATGTATTATATGTACATGAGGAAGCACAATAAAGAGGAGAATTTAGTTAGGGGGGCATCCCTAGATGGAAAGATACATTTTCCATTGATGAAAAAGGAGGAGAGATTCATCAGATACAGAGGACAGAGACATGGTTCCAGGGGTAGAAATGGTCACATAGATGCAGAGGACATAGGCATATTTCTAGGGGGAGCATGAGTGATATGACTTCAGTATTGCATGACATAATTTCAGTTTTGCATCAGAATGTTTCTGTCAATTCCAAAGGGGGATATTGTTGATTAAGGTTGGTTGTCATTGATGTCAACCCTTGAAGAAAGGCCAGTAGCACAAAGGTTTGGGTAATGGACCCAAGTTTATTTTATGTAAAGATGACTCATTATTGTCTTGTCATGGTTGATAATAAGTACAAATGGATGACCTCCAAAGTGGTCCCCTTATGGTGAAATCCCTCATAGGAAGATGCTTTGCGGATTGAGTTATCCTAGAAGTATGGTTAGAGGACCCATGCTTATTTCTGAAATAATGAGATGAAGGTCAGTGAATTTGTCAGTGAAACTATCCTAGATGGATATTTCTTGTCATTCCATTTCTGGTGGTATGTGGAACATCACATAACTCCTCACAGTTAGACAATCATCTCCATAGGAAGTTGGAGAACCCAAGTTTGGGTAATGGACCCAAGTTTGTTTGACGAATAATGGTATGATTTTTGATATATTTGTAGGCAATAATATTCTATATGGATAGTACATGTCATTCCATTTTGGGTGGTATGTGTAACGTCACATAACTTATCACAGTTTGAGAGTTATGGCCTAACGAAGTTGGAGGGCCCTGATATGTCATCTAGAAGCCCCAAAAGGTCAAAGTAGTCAAAGTGGTTTAAGAGATTTTAGAAGGTAAATAATAAAGTGAAGTGATGAGTGTACTATAATTCAAATTGAATAAAATATAAATTATTTAAATAATAATTTTATTGGAGAAATTAGAAGTGGGTTAACCCTAAAATAAGGAAAGTGGGCAAAGTGACCTAGAAGATGTTTTTAAGGAAGCTACTTGGAGAGTATAAATAAGAGGCAAGGCTATATCATTTTAGATCACACTTGAGAATATTGAATAAATATAGGTGTCTGAGGTAACCAAAGGATATCTAATCCAAATTTCTGAGGGAAGGTGAAGAAAAGAAGGCCGAAATTCAAGGAAGGATAAATTCTTTTGATGATGCTTTCTAAGGTATGTTATTTACAGGTCATCTCACCATTTTCGAAAAACAAAATTCTAGAATGATTCAGACCATGAAATTTCTATGTCATTGAGGAAACATATCCAAGTATCTGTGATAAAAAATTCATCTTGTGGGTCGCTGTATTTTTAGATTTACACTCCGTGGAAAATAGGGTTTGAGGCTAGTCTTGAAACTAGTCTAAAATAAGTGTTTCGGGTAAAAATGTCATAACTTATTCATAATAGATCCAAATTGAGTAAGACCAAATGTGTTTATTAGAGTACAGTTTTTAGTATGTTGTGTAACAATTTCAGATCTATTCAACAAATCGTTCGTGTGGGACACGCTCTACAAGTTCTCTCTCTAGGATAAGCCAAAATTCAGCAAGGTATGCCATTTTTTCTATAAATCCTTTTCTGAGACGTTCCAATTAGTGACGCCTGGAGGATATGCATCAAACTCATTGAAGAACATTGTGTATCATTTTTATATATTTATTCATTACAGGTACAAAGTTATGATTATTTCAAGTTAGGGTTGTTGACTAATCCAAAACTAGTCATGTGAGACTAA
>SNQJ01S0030965.1:34278-51986 GCA_010110895.2 Picea sitchensis | reverse complement strand
CAGCCACCTAAGAGCTCATCCTCTGAGCAAAGAAAAAAACAACACAAGGAAAATGGAGAAGAGAGTAATGATGCGTCTGCTGGAGATAGCGGTGGAGAGAAACCACCTCATGCAAATATTGAATGTGCACATATAGTGTCCCAATAAAAAATGAATTGAAACCCAAATAGAGACAATTCACAAGATACAAGAAGTCCAAGAAATCTTGATGGAAATCGAGAGTACAAAGCTACCAGACTGGGTAGCCCGAAGAATTTATAAAAGCCAAGAAATCACACAGGACTTCCCAACAGAGGAACCCATGTTCTTTGACAATCGATCCTTAACATTGCACAATACTCAACGCAAGAGGCATGAAAAGAAGTTATATATAGAGATGGTCAATGTCAAGCACAAAAAAGTGGTTTATAAATTAAGGTAAGTGGTCGATGTATCAAGAGTTGCATCATTTGAACTCATGCAACTAGATCATGCCACAAGAGATGTTATTGCATATTCAATTTCATAACAAGAGTTGTAGAACATTAAATTGAAAAAAAATACAAGTGAAATTGAGAAGGAACTCAGTCCCAAACCATTGTTTGCACAACCATCAGCCATAATTTCAGTAGAACAGACTCCTCCAAGTACTTCAAGAACCTCAAAGCCAATAATGAAAGTCATTTAATTATTAAATGGATTTCTAAGAGTCTATGTTGATGATAACATTAATAGAAGACTCGATATAATCAAACAAGCATAGGAGGTCAACACCAACCTACGTGATCTTTCACAAAAGATTTCAGTTTTTAATGGAGATTTGCAAAGAGACTTGCAACATGATGAGGTCTACTGCAAAAATGACCTAAACACTTTCATTGGATGGGTCACTAGTATCAATGAACATCGAATAAATCAACATGGATTTCCCAATAACAGTAAAATAAATCAAATAAAGGAAGGTTGGGAACAACGAATAAAAATGTTGCAAGATGCAATTGTTGCTTGCGAAAAAACAAACGAAAGGAGAGACGATGCTATTTTAAAATAATTTGATGTCGTTAAAGAAATGCAGGGTCCACAACTTTCATAAATTCAATGATGATCGTCGAAGTCACTAGATGGCAATGAAGACTTCATTATCTAGTGAAATTGAATCATTATCTAGTGAAATTGAATAAATTCAATGATGATCATTATCTGGTGGCAATGAAGACTTCATTATCTAGTGATTTCAACAATCTTGTCGAGTTTCTAGAAGAAGAACTGAAATAGTGGCTTGTTACATTTGTTAATTAAAATGAAGATCACTTGTCAGCCATCGAACAACTACAAATGGAACACAAAGAAATAGAGGACCACATTTTCGTACTTCAAGTTAAGAAATAAACCACCATCCCACCAATCAAGAACTATATTGATAACTGGGTCAAGAACGCTCTGCAATAGATTGTTAACCCAAAATAGACACCACAGGCAGTTTCTTCAACAAAATCCCAAAGAAAGAAATGTTATGAAGGCACATACACAACAACAAAACACAAAATAGACTAACAAAATATTTTCTTCTTAGTAAGTAGTCTATTCTTTGCATCTGCTTCTGCTATCCTTTCACTACAACAAATCTTTGTAATTTGCTCCCATTTTTTCTTCCAAAGTTTGTTTTAGTGTATTTTTCCTTAATGTTTTGAACAAGTCGACACTATTTATCGAGATGGAGCTATTCATGGCATTTTTTGTGTCGAAAAAAAATTTAGGCACTAATAGCGCCAGAAATTGCGCCCCATTTAGAACCAGTAATAACACCCCACTTAGCGCCAGAAATAGTGCCCCCTTTAGCGCCATAAATAACACACCACTTAGTGCTAAAAATAGCACCCCCTTTAGCACCAAAAATAATGCTTCGCTTAGCGCCTGATTCAACACCCTAGTTAGCACTAGAAATTGCACCAAAAGTAGCACCATATTTAACATTGGATGTAGCCAGATTAGCCTAAATAGTTAATTAGTTGAGGTGTTGGGGGTTAAGTGGATAGGGTCTTTGAGGATTATGGGATTTAGGGATTTTGGGTACAGGGATTAAGGGTTAATGGATTAGGGGTTAGGGTTTAAGAGATTAAGGGTCAAGAGCTAAGGGATTTGGTGCTTACGGGTTAGGTAGTTTAATGGTTAATGGATTAGGGATTATGGGCTAGGGTATTAATGTTTAAGTGATTAGTGAATATGGGGTTTATGGATTAAGGGATTAGGGATTAATGAGAAGTGTTTAAGGGTCGACGGATTAGGGGTTAGGGGATTTAGGGATTTTGTGTTAAGAGATTATTGATTAACTAAGGTTGAGGGCTTAAGGGTTAATTAGGGATTAAGACTTAAGGATTTAAGGGTCAATGGATCAGGGGTTAGGGGAGTTAGGGATTTTTCGAAACTCTCTTGAAATTTCATGGAACCTCTATCAACATGCCAATCATCAATTTCATCCACTGATGTCGCATGGTGAGCAGTGAATGGGGCCAACGTTGAAATTTCTTGAAACTGTTACTGTATGTGTTGAAATTTGACATGGTTAGAATAAACACATGCGCCCTTAATGGTATGTGAGGTTTTCAAGACTCAAGGATAGCTGATGTCCCCACATAATTTTTGATATCGTCCACGTTTGTATCAACGTTCATCATGCAGTCTCATTGTCATCATTTGTCATTCACATCTATGAAATGTTTGTCTAAACTCTCTTAAAATATCATGGATTAATGTATTCCAATTACATGCCCATCACCAATGTCATCCATCAATGTCGCACGGTGAGCAGTGAATGGGTTTTAACGTTGGATGTTCCTAAATATTTAATTAGTTGAGGTGATGGGAGTTAAGTGGATAGGGGCTTTGAGGATTATGGGATTTAGGGATTTGGGGTACATGGATTAAGGGTTAAGAGAATTAGGGATTAGGGTTCAAGGGATCAAGGGTCAAGAGATAAGGAATTTGGCGCTTATGGGTTAGGTATTTTAATGGTTAATGGATTATGGATTATGTGCAAAGGGATTAATGTTGAATTTCTTAGAGAATAGGGGTTTATGGATTAAGGGATTAGAGATTAGTGTTTAAGTGTTTATGGGTCGATGGATTAGGGATTAGGGGATTTAGGGATTTTGTGTTAATGGATTAGTGATTAACTAAGGTTGGGGGATTAAGGTTTTAGGGATTAGGGATTAAGGATTTACGGGTCAATGGATTAGGGGTTAGGTCAAAATTTGACATGGTTAGATGAGACACATTCCTTGAATATGGTATGCGAGGGTTTCAAGAGTCAAGGATGCCTGACGGCCCCACATAATCTTCGACATCCTCCACGTTTTCATGAACGTCCTTCATTATGCGGTCAGATCATTTTCATCATTCATCATTACCATCTACAGAATATTGTTTGGAATGCTCTTGAAATGTCATGGAATGTCTTCCAACACGCTCATCTGAGATCACCCCCAATTTCAATCCTTCCTCTCTTAAGAAATCACTCTCTTGCATTGATTTCCAAAAAGCAATTATGTCTTGATAGGGACCATAATAATTTAATTAGTAGCTTGACAGTGCTAGAAACTAATTTAAGGCGTTCTTCCATCAGAATACCTGCAAAAGTATGAAAAGATTGAAGATCAACAGATATAGGATTCCATCCAGAAATTAAGCCTTTAGAGAGGCCTGTAGAATCAATAGCCACACAATCCCATAAGGGAAAACACTTTAAGAAGAAGTCCTTGGCCTTATAACTATCAACCATAGTTTCCTGGAATAAGATAATATCAAGGATAGTTGACTGTATCACCTTTTTTAATCTTAACATCTTAGGGGAACCCCTAAACCATCTCAGATTCATTGATATAATGATCATACGGGGGAACCCAAATTGGGCTCCAAAGCTCTAAGCGCCCTAGGGGAATTAGAAGGAGAATCACAAGGTAGTACATGGGAGGAGTTAATAATAGGTGCTAAGCCACCATATACAATACCTATAAACCCTTTTTAAACCTTTTTCATTCTCTTATTATGAATGGTCATATTGGCTCTATCCACATTCAATTTTGCAGCTTCATCTGAATTATAGACTGGAAGAGGGTTTTTTTAAGGGCCTCTTGATATGAGGGTTTCAGAACTTGTCTACCAATAACTTTTCCTTGTGAGAAATTTAAAAAGATGTCAACATTACCAACATTTCTCAGTTCTAAAGAAGGGGATCCAATTTCCATAACTTCTTTGTAAGAAGGAGTGGGGTCCCCATTAAAAACAAACCGAACTAGGGTCTGAATTTGGGTTTCCTCATAACCAGTATTTGTTACAAACTGGTTTGGTGAGCCAGATTGTGTAGGGGTAGTTAACATTGTCTGGTTTTTCGATTGTTGTAGAGGAACCTTATAAAAAAAATCAAATTTTTGGTTGGAAGTTCTTCAAATTTTTTTAAAACAATCTCCCAATTAAAACCCCCAAAAATTTCTACTAGACACTCCTCATTATCATCAAGAATTTTTATATCCTCATTTGATAAACTATTGAAAAAAGAGGGGAAAAAATATTCATCTTACTAAGAAAGGTGTTTCACTCCTGACTGCTTGGAGAGGATGGAATTGAAGAAAAATCCAAGGGAAGTTGAGGCGGTTGAGAACCCTTATCACCTTCCTTTGCTTTTGTTTTGATCAACAAAGGTCATTTTTCTTTGATATGCCCTGCTTGATAGCAATGATGGCATCAAAATGGTTCCCTCCCATAATCTAAAACTTGGATGAAAAAAATATCCCCTGTAGACACCTCTATATCCTCCGAAAAACCCTTTTCTGAATCAAATTCCACCAATACCCATGCAATCCTTTTATTGTTCCAACACAAGGTATTCTCATCAAAAAACACGAACCTTCCCACAATGTTTTCCAGATCTATGAAGATTTGTGTAACCCATAACTCTACTAGAAATTCCGGGAGGAGGATCCATACAAAACGCTTGGAAAAGGACTCCATATATGGATTAAAGATAGGTTTCCATAATTTGAGCATTAGAACCCCATGACCAATAATCCATGGACTCACTGGAATATTTAAAAGATCTCCCTTCGATAAGAAATGAAATAGGATCCAGTGATTTGATAACAGACTTAAATGGGGAAAATAGTCGGCCAAGGGTTTCCAGTGGTCTTGAATCCACTTCTTAAGATTTTATTTTGTCATCTCAGATAGAAAACTTTTCCCACCAAGGCCTTCGAAGCTAGACCTGCAACCCTCTCTAATGATACATCCTTCCCCATAACATAGAGAGGCTGGTTGTTTCATACTTTCAAACTTTTTCGTTATCTCTTTGCCTTCACTTGACCTCCGTACAGTCAGGGCTGTCTATTCTCTATAGCTTTGAAGCAGTCTGGTTTTGTGACCAGAGGGTTAATGTCAGATATAGATCTAGAGTTTTTCGGGATATCTTTCTCATCGTTCCAAGTTAATGGAGAAACCCTAGAAGTTTCGTGAATTTCCTTATTGTCAATCAAGCACTTCAAAGATTATCCCAATTCAATGTCAGATCCGGACTTCACATGACAACCACCTGTCACTTTTACACACTGGAGATTGTATAGATGTTTGTACGTTTCATCTGGTTGAAAAAGACCCTCTTTGGCCCACAAATCATCTTCTTCATCCCAGTCAGCATCCAGAATATTTTCCATGTCATCCATCGTGTATGCAGTGTTATCATCTTAGGCATTGGTAACATGGCATTATTAATTATGGACATGTTTTTTAATTTGATCAACCTCTCAAAAACATAATTTAAATGAAATGTCATTCTAAAACAAAAACACAACTCTCATTTAGTATAGACTCAAGACCCCATGCTTATGAAATTTATTTCCAAGAATAGATCACACTCCATTCTATTTAATGTTTATTGGTGAATGCAACATAAATAGTGTAGGGTTTACGGGTGGAAGAATCAAACCTATGGTCATATGGTTTACTTTTGTGTAACCCTTGTTGCACTCTCCACAACATGAATGGTGTGACTGTGGTGGTAAATATTTGAAAGGCTGACAAATTTGGTGGCAAAGTTGAAATATAGAGGGGAATTTTAAATGGGAATTTTTTTTAGAGGGAACCCAATTCTCAATTTTCGTATCTGCATTTCCCGCATAGTCTTTTCATATGGTCAAACATCACTTTGTTTTGACTCTCCACTGTGATCAAACTAAACAGCCATTCTACCTAATCAGCTAGATCTGTTTTTGAGAGGAGGTGAGCCCCACACAGAGGGCGAAGGGGAGAATAATATCGTGAAATTTAAGATCTATGCGTGTTTTCATCGCTCAATTCGGCCGTTGAATCGAGTTTCTGATACTTCACTGATTTTGTTGATGCACATTTTGCAGGGATTTGAAGGTTAAATATTGATATTTAAGTAAGATAAGTTATAGAACTCCTGATTTTTTCTATGTAATCCTTGACACTCTTTTGATTCCCCCGATATCCATTTTGAAAGGACTCGCCAGTGGAATCACAATAAATTACGAATATCAAGTATGCAAACCCTGCTCATTTTTAATTTAATTTATTTTTAATTAAGTCTTGCTCGGTCGCGACTGTGATTATCTGTGTTCATAATATTGTATGCCTTCATAATGCCACTTCCTTTTTGCTAAATTTTTCCCAGTCGTAAATATTTGTATTCATGATATTGCACGCCTGAATAATGCCTAACTTTGTTTCCTTTTGCTGGAAAATGACTGGCCTTTGAGCTACACTAGTTGCATTGTTCAAAGATATTGAAATCCTGCTTAAATAGATAATTTTGGATCCTTCTCCATTTTCATTCCACAAATCTTTGTTTTAAATTTAAATACATAGGTTGAATCGTGTTAGCTTCCTCCCAAGGATTTTCAGCAATTCTTAAATGAGTTGGAGAAAATTCAAACCTATACCCCAACATGACTCAACCACCATTGATGAGAATCAAATCAATGGTGAGAGTGACTTTGACCTTTCAATGAATCCTCTGTCTGCAACCAATCGTGACCCTCCTTTGCTCAATCCAATGGTGCAACTCATTCTGGAAGCATTTACTCACTATTTAACTTGTTATCGAAGTGATTAAAAGTTGAGTACTGCGCACTAGGGTTTCCTTCAACGGTCACATCAGTTTGGATCTAGATTCAACGATGAAATTAATCTTCCAACTCACTCTCAATGTAGTGTGGAGAACTTTATACTCACTGCGATTTCAAACAAGCAAGAATTCCCTTCTATTCCTCAATTTGATCACTACAACCAATCTCAATCTATAACCAATTGAATCAGGTTTTTAGACAAAGAACACACATTTCTAGGTAACATAGTGATTTGTTGCGCTATTCAACATCAAGCATTAGTTGCATTCCACTCAATAAATCTCATCAAGTTATGATATATGCATCCAAAGATCTAAACGCATATCATATAAACCACACCTTGCAAATATAAAAACACGATGCTATGGATCAAGATTGAAACTATATATTACAAATTTATTTAATAAACCACAAAGATACTACTCACAAAGAGAATAGTCTACATGGAACAAGAAATGGGTGAAGATTATCTTTTTTTTCACATACAGAGTACACACTCTTTTTTCCTCTATTCTCCCCAACAACGTCAACATTCTGGATTACAAGCTACAAAATACATTCAAATATCACCATCTATCTAGATCCATACAATCAAAATATATCAAGAAATTGGAGAAATCCTTGGTCTAAATTTAGATAAAAGTCCTCATTCTAGTTCTAAGAGATTCCAAAGATTATTTTGGCAGCAATAGAAATTATTATACACACTTAGCAGTATTATTAAGGAACTAATTCCTATTTAAAACAAACTCAGTTAATTTGACTTTCTAGAATTCAATACAACAAAACTTGAATGATGCGCCTGCAACTGAAATGCCTCATTGGTAATATGCTAATAATTGACAACAAAATTTAGTCTGGAACCAAGTAATGAAGATGCAACTAAATTCAAGAAAAATTAAATCTCCTCTAACATTTATCCCATACATTATTTCACTTAGTCCAAGTTGTGAAAACAATTTCTTTTTTCATGTTGGCAGATATTCAATTTTTCAACCTACACGTTGCTTGAGGGAAAAAAACAAAATTACAACATATCTAATAGTAAGGATGAACATAAATGCCACTACTATGGGATAAAAACAGAATTACAGCATACATAATAGTAAGGATGAACATGAATGACACTACTAGTATTTATGTGGTGGTTTTTATGAATGTAGAAATCATTTTAAAAGTTATAAAACCCTCCAAGACCTAGACTGACCTAAACAACCATTATTCGAGAGGATAATCCGTTAAAAATGAATAATGACAATCTTCTTTCATCTGGAACAATATATTTCTTGGCTTCCATGATACAGTCAACCCTTGGTTCCATCCCCATGTTGGATGTGTACTTTTAGCACTCTATGAAACTCGTCCATATGGGTTCGATCAATTATTCACCGTTAGTCACCTTAGTTTTGGATGCACTGTGATCAATGGTCTGTTCATCATTTTTTCGACAGGTCGCATAATTATGCCACCGATTCCAACAATTCTGGTGTCCTTTTCTAAGATAGTGGTTATATGAGGGTAGGGAAAGACTGAATTATCAATAGACAAACCAGCGAAGGGGAAAGAGTTTGGATCAATCCTTGAGTATGTTGTTAAGGACAAGGGAACTTGGGTGAATACTTACAATCTACAAGAAATCGCTTCAAATTCTTGTCATCATTGATGGGATGGTCATAGAGGTCCTTTTGTTCTTCTCTAGAGAAGACATATTCACCAACGATATCAAAACTACTAGGAACTTCATCTTCCATGCTCAGGTCAAGGAAACGATCTTTTGTTTGAATTTCATCAGGATTAAAAACTGCCACATCAACATGATTTGGAACTCTATCCTGGAGGTGAGTACCCACGATATAAGGGATCCATTTTCCTATTTGTATTCCATGAGATTCATGAAAGATCACACGATCAACCATCTCTTCCCCTTTATCATTATCATCATCAAATATGGGGGATCCCTTAATATGTATCATATAAGACTTGTGACTGCTTTCTTCCAATTCTAAGACCCATGATTGTTTTCAGCTGAAAATTGCATCACCATAGGTGCTAACAAGGATTCCCTTTTGAATTTCAATGGACTGTTTAAAATTTCCCTTCTTAATAACTGTCCAGGTGAGGATTTTATTCTTAGGAACATAATTGTGTGCATTATCCACAAGATCAGAGAGGTTAAAACCAGTCACTTGACACTTAGGAAACTTCTCAATTTTTGATTTATTAACATTTCTCTTGGTATCATTCTTAGCAACAAAAGAGATACCATCTCTATCCTCCCTTTGGTAACAACCACTTCCAAACTTGGATATAGGAGGACTCTCAAAACTCAATCCATGATGCATATTTGAGCTAACATTGTCACAAACAACTCTATCATAGACAATAATTTCAAGGTTTATCACATTGGCACTTCCATCAATCCAGAGAAAGGCTCCATTTAGGGTATTATCACAGCTTGCACCATTGTTTCCTCCTAATTTCGAGTGTAGATATAGGTTGTTGGTTGTATCATCATGTATTAAGTCCTAATTTTTTACAAACGTAAGTCTTGTGATCATGCTATAATTGATGCCAAGGGTTGATCCATGTCTATTCTACCTGCAATATCAATGTTGGGATATGAAGCCAAAACTTTTCTTACTTTAGAGTATGGGTTGTCTTCATCAACCAATTCTAAGGGGAAATCAAACCACATTTCTTCATCATCTTAGAGAGGAGGTCCAGGAGATTCAATGATAGGGTTTATTGCACCATATATTTTCTTGAAATTTTCAATGAAAACCATCCATTTCTCATGGTACTTATAAGGGATCCAACGTTTGCAAAATGCTTCGATAAACCATACAAAGGATGAAATATCTCCCTTTCCAAGACTTTCAAATCACATCCTTGCATCACCTTTAAGACATACGGAAAAAAAAATTCATCATATTACCTTCATGACAAAGGCCAATGCTCAAACTAAATTCAATGAAAGATGATAAATGTTGCATGACTAAATCACCACATCCATGAAATATTGGAATATCCCTTTCATTTACATCGTTAATCTCATGAGGAAATCCTCAAACATTTGAATAATGAAAAGGAGCATACCAATTGGCCAACAATGGAAGGCTGTTGTGCATGCCAAATTGGCATGCACAATAACCCTATTGGCTATTGTGCATAAACCTTTGGATCATTAGTTAATTAGTTTCCAACTACCTAAAAACTATGTAACATTTCTACTAAGGGTCCAAGGCCAAGACCTCTTTATTGAACTGTGGATATGTGATTGATTATGGATATGTGGACCTACATGGTTTTGAAATTTTCACCCCACACATTTAACACTTGATGCCCTCATGCATTGTCTCCAACTTCTACATGCAAAAGGCCCTCCTTGAGTGATCCCAAACCAATGCATCCATGAAATAATGGAAAGTATAGATGGGATTTTTTCATTAGAGAGTGAGTTCTCTCATGGGATTATTCATTCACTATATTACGAGGAGGGTTGTATTATTCCTAATGAGAAAAATGTTGTCATGCTGGAAAGGAAAATGTTTGTGAATGGAGCTATGGAAAGTTCTTGCTTATATGAGTCCATGGAAAGACTCATGGAATAGAGATTGTTGGTGATGAATCTTCATCTACTGCTGCTAATTGATATTATTAATAGTGAGGATCATTCTACTCAGCCTGTTAAATATTCATGTTGTTAGATTGATTCCAGAGAATAAGAAGATAATCCTATTTGTAGACTCTGTTGAGTTAGATCTTGCACAAAGGCATCATTGGTCTTCAACATACATGACACTTGTTGCAGGAGTGGTTTTATTAGAAGATGTTAGCATCGTGGTATATTTTAAAAGATCATCCAAGAAGAGAGATTACCAATAAGGAACAACAAAGGCATCAAAACCAAAGGGAAGAAACTAGGTATGCTCACAATGAGGATGAAATGATGAGATTCCTTATTAAACAAATTTCCTTTGAGTAAGATAGGATGTTACTTTCAGAGGATGAGATTTTTCCTAAAATTGGAAGAATAACATAATCAGTCATTGGCTCACAAAAGTTTTCCATGCATTCCCTTGCCTTTCCTTGTCATGCTTTTCCTTGAGATGCAATGCCTTTCCTTGACATGCCATGCCTTGTCTTTCCTTGCCATGCTTTGTCGTGCCTTACCGTGACTTTCCCTGCCATGCATTTCCTTTCCATGCATTCCCTTGCCTTTCATTTCCATTCCTTGCCTTGCCTTGTGTGCCTTTCCATGACATTCCTTGCCTTTCCTTGACATGCCACGTATTTCCCTGAAATTCCTTTCCTTGAATTGACATGTCATTTCCTTGCCTTGACATGTTTTTTCCTTGCGACCACGGTGCAAACAATCACCCGACACAAGGGTTGTGAAAATCGACCCCCTGTGTCGGATTTGCATTGTGCCTCACTGAGAAAAACCCTAGTTCCATAGATCCTCTAAAAACCACTTTTACTAGTGAAGAAATCACAGTATAAAGGTTCCCCTAGCTGGAATCCCATGCCAGGAGTCCAACGGAATTGACGGTTTGTCGATCAGAGACATGGTTTGTGTTTTATGACATGTTGTAATTTTCCTCCTAAAGCCATTCAGGGACACAATGACAATTTGGTCTGGGGGTACAAAATCACAATCGGGTGACATAAGTGAGTTTTGTAAGCTCCAGAAGGTCCATATGGCCAATTCCCATGGGACCATGATGCCCACAATCACCCGACACAGGGGTATTGAAAGTTGACTCCCTGTGTCAGATTTGAATTGTGCCTCACTAAGAAAAACTCTAGTTCCAAAGATCCTCTAATAAACAATTTTATGGGAGACAAAATCATAGGAGAGGGATCCTCCTAGCTAGAATTTGATGCCAGGAGTCCAACGAAACTGACGGTTCACTGAACTGAGGCACGGTTTGCGTGTTATGTCGAGTTGCAACTCACCTCCTGAAGCCATTTAGTGAAACAATGAAAATTTGGTCAGGTGGCAAAAAATCACAACCGAGTGACGTAATTGAGTTTCCTAAGCTCCGAAAGGTCCATATGGCCAATTCCCATGCGACCACGGTGCCCACAATCGCCTGACACATGGGTTGTGAAAGTCGAACCCCTATGTTAGATTTTCATTATGCCTCACTGAGCAAAACACTAGTGACCATATTAAATGTAATCACAAATGAAATTCCCAATTGACACAAAACAACCAATATCCAGGGGAAGACGCTCGAAATCCTTTACCTGGAGGTCTGACACAAGAAATTCCCAACCACAAAAGTTCCCAATTCCCTTCCTCTCATGCTACATTATCCCATAATTATAGACTTTTTCATAATAAGGTATTCAATACATAGAGCCAAGGTTAAGGCTCACACGTGAGAGAGGCTCGGTGTTGTCCTTGATACCCTCATCCCAAAACAAATGATTTGGTATGTATGATGTTGAGCCATGTGAGCAGTAAATGTTGATTGATGTGCTTGATTTATTCATGCCTTAGGGGATATTATATAGTGAATGCACCAAAATTTTCTCACACTCCCCTTTGATTAATTTAGTGTCATTTTTTCCCTAAAGGTTGGCTTTAGCATTGAGATCTTGCTCCACGTGGAAGAAGGATATCTTTCTTATTGTTCTTGTCTCCTTTTTGTTAGAAAAACATGACCGTGGAGCAATAAAATAAAACAAATGCAGAAATAAAACACATAAGATACACAATACAATAGAGACACAGATATACGTGGTTCACCCAGTGTGGGCTACGTCCACCAGAGAAATTTTCAGGTCCTTCCTTTATTATTATCCAACAAATAAAGGGATACAACCTAAAACACACTTGTTGTAACTTCCTCTTCTTTCTCTCACATTCTCCTCTCTCAGAATACAATATTCACAATGATACATAGCCGCAATACATTTCCCTCATAAAATAAAGTTTCCTTTTAGGAAAAAAAAAACCCCTAACATAAGTTCTATCGTCAGATCTACGACCTTATAATGAACGGTATAGATTTACAATGAAATTACAATATACATTTATAAGGCAATTTTTCATTCAGGGGCTTCGCCCTCGAACTCCCGTCGAGGGCCCGTTTGCCCCCGGACCCCGCAGAGGGGGTTAACCCCCTTTGCACTCCCCCATGTGGATGAGTGTACATTCTTCCTGGGTGTAAAGTCTTCGTGGGGTATAAACACATCTAAAAACAAAGACCTTTGAATNGATTTACAATGAAATTACAATATACATTTATAAGGCAATTTTTCATTCGGGGGCTTCGCCCTCGAACTCCCGTCGAGGGCCCTTTGCCCCCGGACCCCGCAGAGGGGGTTAACCCCCTTTGCACTCCCCCATGTGGATGAGTGTACATTCTTCCTGGGTGTAAAGTCTTCGTGGGGTATAAACACATCTAAAAACAAAGACCTTTGAATCAGGAAGATAAACATGCTCCACAACCAACACTTTTTCGCTTGAGAAATGACTATAGCGAGATTCCTATCCACCAAAAAATATTTCCCAAGCATATATTTAATGATTACCATGGAATGACCTAGGATGATCAATGAATTGACCTTGGATTCCTTATCTAGTCAGAGACCTCTCATAAGGGAATATGATTTTTACAGATTATTTGGATTTATCCTAAGGCCCTATGCAGACAATGCTACTTTTTTCCCTCTCATATCATAAAGAATCCCCCTCGCTTCCGCCACCCTTGGATTTATTTTTGAAGAACCATAAAAAAACCAAAATAATATTTTTTTATTATTCTCCATTCTAAAATATCTTGGGAATCCATACAAATTTTCCACTATGGATAGTTGTTCAAAATGGGGAGTTGAAATATTATTATGAACCCCAAACTACTTATACCATACCTCCAATGTTTTCAAATCAGTCAAAATTTTTATTCTAGAGTTGATATGTTCCACTAATATCCTTTTTCCTTGGCTTCCACCACATTTGGGTTCACCGGAGTTTGATTAAAAACTATCTTATTCTAGTCCGACTAGATCTTCTAGCAAAATTACCTTGAGAGTTCTTTCCATATCATTTTCATAGTGTTATTATTTCTAAATGAACCTCTGTAGGAATCACCCCATGTTGAAAACACATCCCTCTAGGAGAGAGGCCATCTCACATGGTGACTAAGGCCAGCAAGGGCTAAGCACCAAAATTTCCTTGAGTAGCAACACTCGATGAATAGATGGTGAATTGATTCTTTATCTCTCTAACACAAAGCACACCTAGATGGCCCATGCATTCTATTTTTTTTTTGCATATTATATGAATTCAAAAGCTTACCATGCATTGTATTCCAAAAAAACATATTTATCTTTTGGAGTCCATCACTATGCCAAATTTGGTTCCAAATTGAATATTATTGTGGGAGAGGAAAGTAAAGGATACGATGAAAGTATCCATATTTGTTTTTGTATTCTCTCCCCGTCCCATTTGATCCCTATTTTGTATATCCCACAATGCACACCCACTAAGAGTAGAGATGAGCATGGAAACAAAAGGGTGGAGTGACTCAAGGGGATATTATAAGTGATATCCCTTCCATCGGCATGTGCTCCTTGACCACAATGATATATCAAACAAGAATTTAATGATTTGACCATCCATCCATAATTTTATAGGAAGCATTTTTGAATTGTGAATTAGAGGTTTGTTTCCCATAATGTTATCACTACAAATCATAATATCACAGAAAGGCACAACACAACACAAGGGTCCCTCCTAATAAAAGGAACACACGTATTTGGCATGAAAAGCAACCTTATTGGTTGTTGTGCATGCCAAATTGGAATGCACAACAACCACAGTGGTTGTTGTGCATGCCAAATTGGCATGCACAACAACCACAGTGAAATGGTTCATCAACACAAGGAATGGTTCATTAAAGGGATGCTAACCATTACTAAGACTCCATTGATGCAGTAGCTAATTAACACTCCTATATAAGTATTAGCAAAAGTAATGAAGACAAAAGTAGGAAACAAGTATCCTTCTTGCACTGAAGGAACTAACCTAGCTAGATCATCAACTTCCATGGTTGCAAATACCAACCTAAACTTTGAAATTATGTTGTGAAAAACATATATTTCAACATTGGCTAAATAGATCCAAGAATTATCTAAGAGAAGGAATACAAGAGAGAATTTTTGGTGTATAGTATGAAGAACTGAAGACCATGTTGTGAACAACTATCCTTCGTCAAAGAGTGGAGTTGGAGCTCCCAACCCACTCTCACCACCGATGAGATTTCTAGTTAATACTGCTAATGAAAACTATGCGATTGAAAATTTGTCGATCATCTACCACATATATACTGCATTCTCCATAAGTACTCCTTAGTACCTATAACCATGTATCATAGTTCTTACAACACTAATACTTATAAGGAGGAGAAATCTAGATCACTACAAGCACTTGCAGAAAGTTTCAAGATGACTTCTTTATGGGTTAATGAAGTCGATACCCTAGCTAGAGGTGGAGACCATGGAGGATGTGAGGGTTATGTGATGAGGTGGGACATGTCTCTTAATATTGTCCTCACTTAAGGAAGTTGAGATGTAACCATTGATGGACAGTTGGGCACCTAATAGAAAATTGCCCTGACTTATTGCAAAAATGGGAGGCTCGAGATAGACAAAGTAATGCAAATTTGATTTGAATCTTAGTAGGGATGAAGCCTCACGAATCAATGTAGTTACAAAGGGAGGAACATGAACCAATGGAGATACTAGTAATAATGGATAGAACCAGATCAAGTAAGGTATCACTGCCATAGTTGGGTTTGATGCAGTGAACAAAAAACAATACAATAAGGAGGCCTTAGAGGTAATGAGCAATGCCACAACAGTAGCCATAAATAATGAAACTAGCCCGAATTAGAATCTAGTGGACAATCCACGAGCTAGTAGAGAAGAAAAGGAGTTGTAACCAATGCAAGACATGAGAAAATCAGTAGGAGCAATCCTTTTTCCTCGAAATCAATAAGAGAAATTATATTTAGGAGTTTAACTAGAATATTGGAAGGTGAAAATATTATCTACGGGGTGCATAATGTTTTTGAACATATGATCATAGAACCAAATGAAGAAAAAATCATCAATGTTATGTTACTTGAGTGTAATGCACCAAGGGTTAAACATAATAACAAATTAATATAGAGAAAATAATTTAGGGTGGATGTTGAGATAACAAAATATGAAGTATGGGATGTTGTATTAGATCTTAGGCTTGAAATCAATATTTTTGAAAATAGAAATCTTGGAAATTGATGGGGAGGCCTAAGATAGTATTTCTCCCCATACAACTCAAACTTGTGAATTAGTGCAATATTTATCCTGTGGGTTGATTAGAGGGTGTTGAAGTTATCTTTGCAGGAGTTAAAACATTTGTGGATTTTGAAGTAATTCAAGTAATTGATGAAAGGACCCCTACCTAGCCTTGATGAGAATCGAATGAGCAAATGACATGACATGATTATTGCCCCATTCATTTTGGGGGTTGTGAAATACTGGATGGAAAACATTGCATGATAAAGGGGCATAACTATCGATGAAAATGATGCACAAGAAGAATAAATGGATGCAAGGTAGGTCAGCTACAAATAGCTAAGAGTTGTGGAGTCTAATTAACGAGATGACATGAACAACAACCACTGTGGTTGTTGTGCATCCCAAATTGGCATGCACAACAACTCTGTGGCTTTTGTGCATGCCAAATTGTCTTGTACAATAGCCCAAATTGGCATGCACAACAACCAATTTGGCATTCACAACAACCATTGTGGTTGTTGTCCATGCCAAATTGGCATGCACAACAACCATGTGGTTTTTGTGCATGCCGATTTGGCACAACAACCAATTTGGCATGCACAACAACCAATGTGGATGTTGTTCATGCCAAATTGGCAGGCACAAAAACCTTGTGGCTGTTGTGCATGCCAATTTGGCATGCAAAACAACCATGTGGCTGCTATGCATGCCAATTTGGCATGCACAACAGCCCTATGGTTGTTGTGCATGTCATTTCTCAAACTTTTCTGAAGTGACCAACATCAAGTAAAGTGTCCCTAGAATTGACAACATACAGAGTATCAAGCACATTGGTCCATTGTAAAGTGTTGGGGTTCTATATCCCAAGAAGATGCCATGAAACCATTCTAGAACAATAAAAATATTGTTCATCAACATCTAGTTCTTCATAAATGTTTGTGTATGTGATTACAACCTCAATGCTTCCATATTGAACAATAATGTTTTCTGGATTGCAAACTGAAGCATTTGGCCTTGTTGCAAGTCTCAATTGATGATTGTATGTCACCCAATATTTCCAATTGAGAATTTTTGGCATGTCAAGGCAAGGCATAGAATGGCAAGGCATGGCATATCAAGGCAAGGCATGGCAAGGCTAGGGATGGCATGTCAAGGCAAGGCAGGGCAAGGCAAGGAATGTCAAGTCAAGGTATGGGATGTCAAGGCAAGACATGGAAAGGCAAGGGAATGCATGGAAAGAAAAGGCATTGCAAGGAAAGTCATGGTAAGGCATGATAACTCATGGCATGCCAAGGA
>SNQJ01S0030965.1:0-15601 GCA_010110895.2 Picea sitchensis | reverse complement strand
GGGTTTTCGTTGTCGAGTGAACTTTGCATATTGAAATCCCGATCCCCGAATCTCCGATGGATTATCTCCCTCGCAACTTCTGCAGATCTGACGGTTGTCGGCCTTTCGAGAAATTTGGATGGGATCCAATGGTCACTGGATCTCTGTCTTCCTTCTTCTTTGTAAACTCTTGTTGTGCGCGTTTTCTTCAATGATGTTCCTCCTGAGCTTTTACGTCCGAATCCCCAAGGAGTTTTATCCTTCTTATCCCGCCATCTCCACTGTTGCCATTAATGACAACAACCATCAACACGTATTCGTTGCTTGTTCAATATTTGCCAACAAAGTTAGCTAAGGAGCAACATGCACAGAGGAAAGGAATACAATTAGCACATTTTAAGGAGTCAATGCGTGTAGAAGATGAAAATTTGTTAGAATTAGTTAGATCTTTTGGTCCATTTTGTAACGTGATAAGCCCTAGTGTCAATGTATAAATATGTAATGTGTTTGTGGGGTAGAAGTGGTTGACAAGTAAGAAAGAGAGAGATAAGTGTGCATTGTATGTGCATACTGTTAGGGAATTTTGGGTAGAATTGATGGATCTCATTTGAGCGCAGTGTGCACATGTTGTAAGGATTGAATATGAATGAATAATATAAGAAGCCAACTATTGTGGACGTAGCCCAGTTGGGATGAACCACATTAAATCTATGTGTTATTATGCATGTTGTATTGTAATGCACCTCTTTTCTGCTTTGTTTATGCACACGTGTAATAGATGAATTGTTAATATGAATAAGTCATTGATCCGGGTGGATCTCCACACATGGAAAGGACTTTACTTTATTCACCAAGTTGATTTGAATTTGGCGACAAAGTGGTGAAAACTGTGGTGAATTTATATGTTTTATGAGTTTTATTTTCTCATACATTTTATTAATGATTTGTGAGAAAAAGGTCTCATGCATTCTTATGCTTTTATGAGATGCTCATGCATTTAATTATGCTTTATGAGCTTTTGGAAAAACGCATACATTATTATTCACTTTTGATGTAAAATGCTTAATACTTGTGAGGGAAATTAGACTCACGTATTTATCATTAAATTATAATTTTGGAAATTGGATTTTATGTGAGAAACCACCTCACACCAATTTGCCATTTTTCTCACTATTAGGTTGAGATATTCAAGGGCATGGATGAAGATTCTTGGGTGGTTTTGAGACTTTTTCCATTATGTGCCTGAAGATAGTTTGAGATCCTACATTTATGGATCTTGTTTTTCCTCTTTTGTAATTAGGTCCCATTATTGTGGATCTAGGAATTAATGCTCTTTCTTAAGAGAGAGTGAGGAAAAACTATATAATTCCTTATGTGAGCCCTATCTAAGGGGAGAGAGTCATGGAGAATTAATGAGTGGAGTTAGAGAGCCATAGTGCTACTACTCCTAAGTATTGAGAGACTTATTCATGTAAGGAATTATCCTTCTTGATGTATGGAGAGATGTGAGAGTGAGTAGTCTTATTGAATCCTCATTGAAGAAGAAGGCATCTCTTATGTAATCACTTATGAGAAGGTCCCAACATATTTTGAAAAAGGGATGAAAGCGATCTGTATTCCAATTGAAGTGGGTCTGAACACATAGTCCAGGAGGGGTGAACTCCATTACCAACATTGGTTGTCTCTCTCTTGTCGTTTCATATGCTTATTCCATTTTGATTTCACGTGTTTTACGTATTATTGTTCAAAATCATGGTTAATAATGGACTCATATGCCCTTTAATCCTTATGAAAATAATTCATCAGAAAAAAATTCTCGATTGAAAACTTTTGTAGAGTAAGTACTCTCCCATTTTCATATCAAGTGGTATCAGAGCAGGCCGACTGCTTTGCAGGATGGGAAAAGGAGTGAATAGAGAAGAAAGACTTCAAGAATTAGAAGAGATAAATCAAAACATTCAAGCTGAATACATAGAGTTGAGGAGAATTTTGCAGGTTGCAGAAGAAGAGAAGCATGATCTTCAAGAGAGGTCTCAGCTTCATGGAGAAGTTCTCAATGGAATTATTGAAGAATTGCAGCTCGAATTACAAACCAAGGAAGATCTCTTGGCTAAGTTGTAGCATGGTGAACGAATGGAAGACAAAGAGCCTTCTACCATGGATTCACAAACTCAAACCGAGGTATATGATGTTTCTTCATGTTCAATGTTTTCTCAGTATGAAACTAACGTGGGAATGAAGCTCCTCACGAAGATGGGATATAGAGGAGGTATACTTGGAATTCATGGCCAAGGAATCACTCAACCATTAGAGGTGGTACAATGAACACGATTTGCAAGTTTGGGATACGGTAAAGAGGAGATTGGAGAGTGCTCAAAGTCCATTGAAGCAAGAGCCACTTCAAAAACCATTTCTATATCATTGGATTCCAAGAGAGGAGTCAAATAATCTAGTCATATTCCTCTTCAGATCCGCAACAAGGATAAGCCTGGAAGGAATAAGGGTCATGTTCAATCAAATTATTTCTTTGATTTTAAGAAGCATGATTATTTCAATATGCATTCTTGCACTCGATCTTCTAACCGTGATGTAGTCAAGGATCACAAGAAGAAATTTTGGGTAGAGAAGACGAGAATGCCCACCAGAAGTGAGACAAGATAAAAATAACCCCTTTCACGTCCTCTTGACAATGAGATTATGTTAAACGAGAAGCAAAGGAACTATTTCACTCATTGCAAGATGAGTGGCCATTGGATTGGGAAATGTTGGAAATTTCATCCTCGGCTTCATCCAAAACATGGCAAGAGAGTTGCACAAGCTTTTGTAAAGAAGGAGGAAGCATATGAAGGAATTAATCCAGTGACAATAATCCTAGAAGCAGTTCTTTAAAAAGATCAGCTATCCGAGGAACATTCGTTTGAATGGCTTAGTAAGAAATGGATAGCATATTTGGAAAAATGAGTGGGACTACATTGGTCTTAGCTCCCACATGTTCATGTTCGATGATCTTACAGTTTTGACAATCATCTTAGAATTGTTTATGTATAAGTTCCCATCTTGCTTGATGATGGAAGGTGTAATTTTCTCAGGAATACACCTCTATGCAGTGAGATGATTTGGGCCCGAGAAATGACTGGTTGAAATTGAGACATATTTTTCCTACCCATCATGGAATATCAATATGAAGGAGTCTCTGTTGGAGGAAGAATCTAATTCCAAATTGACATCTTGGAATTAATATGTTGATTGTGTCGATTCCAAATAGTGCCAACTATTTATGGACTCGTTGGAGTAAATAGACTGTCTGACCAAGTGTTGAATGAGTTGAGGATAGATATAGTTCCCATTAAATCCAAGGACAGGTGCATTGTAACAGATGCCAACATGCATAATCAGATCATGACTTGTGATCTATGTTTGTTGTAGCAGAAAAGACACTTGAATTTGCTGCCATTACTGAAGAGGAGAGCCCTTGAATCTCGTCGTTTTATGGAGTTTATCCAGTGTTTCAGTTGAAGTAAGATGATTTGTCATACTGCAAGTGACGACGAGGCTTGATCAATACCTATGATTACACTCTTAAAGTAATCGATCTGAATATTCTTTGTTACATGGACTTTGAACCCTTTTCTCCTTGATCACCAATGCTTTACTAATAGCATTGATATGTGAAGAATGATGTTATGTCAAATGATAGAAAAAGGAGTATGGGATGCATGTGCACAATCTGTATATGAGCAGAGGAGATAGATCTGGTCATTTCTGTAATGAATGAGCTAGCGGAACCCCCAAGTGATTCTCGTGGTCATAGCCATCAACAAATCTCTCTAGAAGAAAACAAATGGATATCCAACAACTTCCCAATTTGTTCATCCAAGAGCACAAAACCTATGTGGTGCCACACAAATCATCATGCCTTGAGCCACATGTTCATGTGAGGCATGAAAGTCGGTGGCTGGGGGTTTTCAGATGATCTGCTCGTGAACACTACACATTGAGGGATCATGAGATGCTCTGAGTCATCGATTCGCTGCTGCTCACCGCCAATTATAGTGTGGCGATGCCTAGGGAAAATAAATTGTTTCCAAAACCATCGTCAATCACAAATATTTAAGTGTGTCATGACAATTGTGTCCTTTTTGAACTGTTTGACACAAGGTCGAGGTGTAAATCCATGCACCAAGAATCATGGTGGAAGAATCAGGGTAAGCACACCATTCATGCACATATTGCAAGGATTTGGGCACTAGGTATCCATTTTTGGATGGCCACCGTTGAAGGAAATCACATATCCATTATTTCCCATAGATCTCCAGATATTTTGGCACTCAGAGTTCCTTTGTTGGTCGAAGATCATTGTGAGGAAATATGCATAGCTAGTGTAGTGACAACATTTTCTATACTTGGCATTCTCTTTCGTGTTCTTGCAAGGAATAGGAAGCATGTTTTTTGCGAGGGTAATGACTTTAGTAAGATTCGTTTGAACATTGACTAAGATGTTTTTGTGTTTTTTCTTCTTCTTCGTGGGATCTGTCCAACACCCCACACGTCTACTGGAAGGAGAAACAAAACAACAACATAAGAAATAATGTCACATTGATTTGATCATCATGGGGTGTGAGGCATAGGACAACATCTGTTGTTGATAAGGGAGAGTCCAGAGGCGATCCCAGATTGTGATGTTGGTAGTCATGCCAGGTTTAATCATAGTAGCATTCCATGTACATGTTTGATTGGTTTAGGGCATTTAGTCTCCTGCAGATCTATACTAGCACAATCACCTACTGCTCTCCACTCGTACACAAGAGAAATGAGAGGCATATGAAGGATTGAATATTGTGGCATATGATTTCGTCACATTTCCCCATTAAACAAATTTCCACCAATTCTTGGATCATGCCATCAACTCATCGTTGAACCCCTTGATAGAATGTTGTGCACAATATAGTTTAGTGCGGTATTAAAAATTTCGTTCATTTTGTAAAAGGGAGACTTTGGACAATTTCTCTTAGCATCCAAGGGTGGAGAATGCAATTGAATTTTTCTACAGCCTTGCTAGCAGTTTGAAGGACTATTTTATTTTCATATTGGAAAATATTTGCACGAGGAATGGATACCTCCCTTAGTCCTCTTAGAATGTAGATTCCTTTTTTTTATGGCAGCACTGGTTCAAGGTGAAATTCGGTGTCGACAGAGGTGGCAAGGTAGCCATCACCGAATGATAGACATAGTTATGAACTCCAGGTTTGGAACTGAGACTTGGAACCATAGTTTGTAGAAGGCCAAGCACACTTGTTTTGGGTATAAAACTTTGATTAAACTTTGGTTAAGTTTTTGTGCCTTTTTATAATGTGCTCTACTTCCCTTGTTTTAATTAGATTTGGTGCATGTGAACTTTGGTTAAAAGGGTCACCATTTATGGGCTTGAGACATTATTTTATGTAAAGGGGTGTTTGATTATGAAACCCATTGTTGTGTAAGGTTGCCATCAAGGGACATTTTGGGTTTAAGTTGCCCTATGCCTAGAATTGTAAGGGGGTGTTTTTATGTAGCCACTCTTAAGAGAAGGAGCGTGAAAGTGAGAGTGAGAGGCATTTTATTTTATGCCTAATGCCTTGATTGGCTTCATTGTAATCATTGATTGATTGAGGTGATTTTTCCTAGTCCTATTTTGGTATCCCTTGTAAACATGACCAATGAGTATGATTATAAACTCTTGGAAAGTAAGGTACTCCAAAGATTGTAATACATGTATCATCAACTACATGTTGCAAGTTATGCATATGTGGACTTTGAAATTTCAGCTCCGAAGAACATAGGCGAAGGAGACAGGGATGTGCCTTTTTCCAAACATTTTCTTTGCAACAACTGCAAGTGTTGGATTTTCATTTTGATTCTGAAGTATGTGGGTGAAGGAGTCTTGCAGGAATGTGCCTTTTGAAGACATTTGCATACAGATACAGTTGATACTTTTGGAGACCAAAAGTTTCTTTTGTGGGGAAGCGTGATCCGGGCGGATATCCACACATGGAAGGGACTTTACTTTATTAACCAAGTTGATTTGAAGTTGGCAACAAAGTGGTGAAAGTGGTGAATTTATGCTTTTATGAATTTTATCTTCTCATGAATTTTATTAATGCTTTGTGAGAAAAACGTTTCATGCATTTAATTATTCTTTATGAGCTCTTGGAAAAAATCATACATTATTATTCACTTTTGATGTAAAATGATTAATACTTGTGAGGGAAATTAGACTCACGTATTTATCATTAAATTATAATTTTGGAAATTGGTTTTTATGTGAGAAACCACATCACACCAATTTTCCATTTTTCTCAATATTAGGTTGAGAGAATCAAGGGCATGGCTAAAGAGTCTTGGGTGGTTTTGAGACTGTTTCCATTATGTTCTTGAAGATAGTTTGAGATCCTACATTTATGGATCTTGTTTTTCCTCTTTTGTAATTAGATCCTATTGTTGTGGATCTAGGAATTAATGTTATTATTGTGGATCTAGGAATTAATGCTATTTCTTAAGAGAGAGTGAGGCAAAACTATATAATGCCTTATGTGATCCCTATGTAAGGGGAGAGAGTAATGGAGAATTAATGAGTGGAGTTAGAGATCCATAGTGCTACTACTCCTAAGTATTGAGAGACTTATTCATGTAAGGAATTATCCTTCTTGATGTATGGAGAGATATGAGTGTGAGTAGTCTTCTTGAATCCTCATTGAAGGAGAAGGCATATCTTATGTAATCACTTATGCGAAGGTCCCAACATCTTTTGAAGAAGGAATGAAAGTGATCTATATTCCAATTGAAGTGGGTCTGTAGATGTAGCCCAGGAGGGGTGAACTTCATTACCAACATTGGTTGTCTCTCTCTTGTCTTTTCATATCTTATGTAATCACTTATGAGAAGGTCCCAACATCTTTTGAAGAAGGAATGAAAGTGATATGTATTCCAATTGAAGTGGGTCTGTAGATGTAGCCCAGGAGGGGTGAACTTCGTTACCAACATTGGTTGTCTCTCTCTTGTCTTTTCATATGCTTATTCCATTTTGACTTCATGTGTTTTATGTATTATTGTTTAAAAGCATTGTTAATAATGGACTCATATTCCCTTTAATCCTTATTCAAATAATTCATCAGAAAAATATTCTCGATTGAAAACTTGTGTAGAGTAAGTAATCGCCTATTTTCAGATTAGTCATATGATGGTTCTGTGCACATGTTGAATGATTAAGTAAGATGAACATTTCGTATTTTATTACGTTGTTATGATTTCGCGCACAGTGTATATAACATGTTGGATGAATGTTAAGTTAGAAAGAAGGTTAGACCGGTCTCCATTCCCTTCATGACTGTGGAAGCATGTTTCCTGCAGTCCCCATAGGTACCTTGGGTGAGACTTCACCTTCTTGTGGGTGATGTCGAAAGGGTTGGTATCTTTAGGTTTTTGTTGGTGATTTAATATTGAACCCCGAGTCTGCCCACTATGCACCAACAAATGGTTCTGTTGTCGGGACCGGGATTTGCGACTAAGGGGGATGTGGAGACCTACTAAGGAGGAGATTTGACAATGGTTGGACATGAAGGAGATCGAGTTTGATGTATATCAGAATAAGAACCCATAGATCAACGCAAAGAAATGGTAAAACTGTATGTGTTTACAAATTTGCATGAAATTTTCTTTGCTGACTTTATGAGTATTTTATCATAGTAGATCTAGATATTAGTTGAATAGATCGAAAGATTTCACACTAATGTTATGAGAAATTGGACTCTTGAGTTAATTATCCAAGTCAATACTATAATCAATAAGGTATCATGCGCAGTATATTACTGGATGGATAGTGTGTTGGGATGTTACATTATTGAATTTTCTATAGATTTTACTCAATTGTATAGTGATGTTGAAAGATAATTCTTTAAGGGACCGTGTGTTACAAGATAATCCCCATGCAGACAAGTGAATTTTCTCTTGGATACTAGACCCCTATAACCAAGACATAAAGTTGTTAATGTGGACATTGACATTCCTTTTCATGAAGCTAAACTATTCAAGGAAGAAGAAGAAAGAAAGGTAAATACCTTTACTGACGTTTGTCCTTGCTTGATCCAGGTTGATCTTGATCTCCAAGTTCTTCAGAAGGTCCTGTAATACAATGAGAAGAAACAACGAAACATACTTCCTACTCTACCATGATTATCTTCATAATAGATCTATCAAAAGAAACAAGTTCATGAAACATACACAAACTTAAAGGAAACAAACATGTCAAGCACATATTTATATTAATGAAAACAAAACAAAGTACTTACAACCATGATGTAGATGCAATATTAGCTTCACCAAGCTCTCTTTGTCCAGGACCCTTTCTCAAAATTTCCATGATGAGAATGACTATAACTCGATAGAATTTCCCTTATGAGATCATAGGTTTGATCTTCAAACTCAGCATATATCTTCTGCAGCATGAGAGGCCTCCTTATATAATCTTGGAGACCCAACCACCTTAGAGATTCTTGGGATAGGTTGGGGATCCTTCTCCATCAATTGTGTATCTTCCCTAATATGTGGCCTTGACCTTAGATTCGAATCCAAATAACTCTAGAGATGAGGGGATTTATCCATGATTTTCCTCAACAAAGATTTGCTCCAAAGCAGTTATACTCCCAGAAAAGGTAGACAAAAGAATTCTAAGCGCTCCCAAAGAGGGTGGGGAGTACTGGCATACGATGAATAGTGGGGATTGTGCCCTTCAAGAATAATTAATTACAGGGTGGTTTTCTTCATGGTGAAAGCTTTGTACTCTTGATCAGTGAGACATACATTGTAGGCCCAGTCTTTTAGGGGTTGACTAGAACCACATGTGTGGATTCTTGTAGGTGCCAGGGTGTGTGGCGACAGCAGGTGTGTTGGTGTGAACACAGGTGGGTGAGAGGTAGGCTTGGTAGGGTTGCTGTGAAATTCAGGCAGGTGCAGGCCAAGGAGCACGGTGAAGATGGCTAGCCATCAAAGCAAAAGCCATGGCTGATGGCAAAACTAGGCGACAACATGCTTGGGTGATAAAGACTTACAAGATATGGACGCCATAAGACCTACGGATCCATGGTTTATTAACAAAAGGGTATAGCCACTAAGATACAATGTGGATCTATACTCATATGACTGAACTGATCATATCCATAGAATACGGTGGATCTATGAAGCCAATAGAACACTTAGCTAAACGACCGATACAAAGTGGATCCTATGTAATGATATATGTCGATGTTCATTTGTCACAACTGGGAAAATTATATAAGAGTGAGCCTTACAAAGGTCTTCTTACGATCTCGTGTATTAGGAGACGAATATATATGTGAATAGATGTCACGATGTCAAACATGTGGCTCCGCGATTACTGATAGGGTAAACCATTAAAACTTGTATGAGGAAATCACCATTGATGTTAATGATTCCCCAAGATACTCTAGTACCTCCAAAAGCGAATGTGAATGGATGAGATGAAATTCGAACATCCATGGAATTATGATATTATCTGATGGAGTTCAATGATGTAAACCAACATGTCGGTCGAGGATGGACATCATTAGAGGCATGTCACGGGTCCCAAAGTACTAAGCAGTTTCTAAGTCTAGTTCTGGATAATGTGTTGAAGTTGAGAGCAGGGCCTTCGTCGAAGGAGACCTTGATGTATCCCCATCAACGGCATGAAGCCCGACCGCGAGATGTAAATTGGTAGTTCAAATGAACATGGGTAACTGGCAATTATTAGCAATGAAGATATTTGCATTGGATGACTCTCGGCGGATACTTTATGAACAACTTGAGGCACAATGTAGTATGACATGGACCAAAACATGACTGATCGTGGATCGCATTGACTTCGTTGGGTGACCCAAAGTAGTAAAGAAACTCATAGGATTGGTTGATTAGTAGAGGAGGTTCGATGGATTAAAATGTATGCAAGATAAAGTGTCGTGTTCAGAAATTGTAAGAGTGAACGGGGAAATGTTCCAAAGCGCTTGTCTTGCTTCGCTAAAGAATTTCCCCATCCGGATAGGCTGAGTACCTCTTTCTTATTTATCGATTTTGAGGAGGATAACAGGTGCTCGGCATAACTCACCTTCAATGCATCCCTCTTCCTTTGTTTAATGAACTGGGATAAGTAAGGGTTCGGTCCCATGGGCCCTTCAATGTATGATTTTTACTTGAGTCCATAGAAGGCAAACTCGGTGATTTCATGTTTACAAAGTTTGAAAAGAACTTAAAGATGACTCCATTATTTGTCCCTTTTTTCATAATGTTAGTCTACATAAAGATTGAAAAGAGATAAATTATCCTCGAAGAAGGCATCCCTTTCAAGATCCTTTCGACAATCTTTTTCATGTTTAGAGAGTGAAAGAGCTTAAAGAAGGAGGAGACTCCAGGGGTTCTTTTTTCGTATAACCTCTACGAGTCAGAAAAAGTGATAAAAAGTATACTCGGTTACATTCTCATGTATTTGAGAGCATGAGAAAGAACAAATACTAGCTTGGTATGCCCCAGCTTGAAAATCTAAGGGCTTAACTCCATAATGATCATCAAGGCTAGAGACATACCCCCCAAGCTTCAATTCATCACCCAGGCTTTGAGGTTGTCACCAATTTATATGCTTAAGATGGAGAAAGGATAAGGGTGGATGAAAGAAAGATTCAAATATAAGACCTAACGAAAGAATCGACTCAACATCTATGAGGATCTAGAAGGGCCTGACGGCGGAGGTGGTATTTCATTTTTAATGATCTTGACACGGAAAATAACTATGCCAAGACTGGGTTGATCCCATATTTCTTTCATTTTTTTAATGAGCTTGCTACAGAGAGGAAAACCTTGCTCATAGCTTTTGTTTCATTTTTTTTTTTTTTTTTTTTTTTTTTTTTTTTTTTTCTTTTGTTTTCATTTTTTATGAGCCTAAAGAGAGCGAAACTATGCTCATAGCTTCCTCTTGATCATGGCCAAGGGGGATACTTCTGGAAGGACACCATGTCAAGGGGAGAAACTTTAGTCATGGATTCCAGAGATCTTCTTGGATGGAAGAAGAATGCTCCAAAAGGAACACATGCCGAGGAGTCCCGTGATAGGGAGTGGGATATTGGAAACAATAGCCTAAGGAATCACCATGTCAACTACCGGATCCAAGTCATATGAAGTTGAATTCATGGGATATAGCACCACATAATTGACATGTGGCAAGAGGTGATATCGGCATATAAGAACCATTTAGGAGGTCATTGGGTTGATAGTCAAGTGGTAGATCAAAAGAAAAGTTGATCAAGAGTCACCATTCTTCCATCATGAGGGAAAGATATCACACACCTGAGAGTGGACACAATAGCTTTCATGGAATAGACATGTAATCTGCCCAAAGGAGTAAATCGAAATATAAGGGGTCTTGTATTACCATAACATCAATAAAGATGGTTTTCCCACCCAAAGTTACAGTTAAGTGAGGAAGGGTCCCTAAAGGGTGATTAGTTCTTTTGTTAAAAAGAAGAACAAAAGAAATTTGGGTAATATACCTGGTAGTGTAGCAAATATTGCCAAAAAATAGAGGAAAAAATACTAACATATGAACCTTCATCTATCAATGTCTGAGGAAAGTCCTGACCACAAACTTGTGTTGTAATATAGGAAGGAATGTGATAGGGAAGATGAGATCCAGTTAGTGCACCCCAATAAGAAAAGATGGCCTCATTGCTTGGAGGTTTTCAGAAGGAGGAATGCCCGTGCGGTATATTTTGTATCCAGCGAGAAGCGTGGAAGCGTGCTCCGGGTTTACTCTCAAGAGGGAGTGTAGGATCGATTGATAATGACAACAAATTGACCACTTGGATTTCATTCTCCAAAGGGAGAGTGGGTGACGGAGGAATTGAAGCTTGATTGGCCTGCCCGGGTTACACTCTATGAAGAAGTGGGATAACCACTTTGTCAAATGCGGTTTCAACTAAGGACTGATGACCAGTTGGCGACAAAGATCCTTGGTAAGCCGGAGCAACCAATTTCCTTTCGTCGAGGAGGGAGAGTGGGATTGACCATGTTGGCACTCTTGAGATGAAGGGGTGGGGACGATAGCCAAGACTAGATGATCCGCAGGTTTCATTTTCGAGATGAAAAGTGGGGTTGATCGATTACAGAACTGGATCAACTACTTTGGTTAGTGGTTAAACCGAGGATGAAACTAGATTGACCACCTAATAATGTCTGACTAGGCCGGCCCAGGGGATGGAGACAGTTGACCATTCTAACCAACTAATGTAACGATGGGTTGGGGAAATATTACGATAACTAGTTGGAAGTTGAAGATTTTCCAAAGAGAAGAAGCCCTCGTCCATACGAGGACAAGGTGAGAATAATGATCACCTTTACATAACATGTAAGGGAACTTGACAGTTTTCTTTTTTCTTACCAACCTTAACGTCACTGGTTGATGGGGTGTCCTGACATGCCTAGCGATGACGTGGAGGATCACATTTATAAGACCTTGGGAAGACCGGGGAAATCCCTCGAGAGGGTATCACCCGCACAAATACTCCAAAGGGAATTTGGGTTTCGATTCTTCATTTTAATATTGTTGGTCACCCTTACAAATACTCCAAGGGAATTTGGGTTTCAGATTCTCTATTTTAATCTTGTCGACCTCATCAACGCTCCCAGTACGATTAATAGTAGTTGGTCGCTTGAATCCAACATCTGATGTAGTTGGAGGCTTGGTCCCTTTCTAGTTCTTCTTCTTCTTCTTCTCTTTATGTTTCTTCTTCTTCTTATCAACCTGGATACTTGCTTTAGAGATTTCACTAGGCGAAGAAGGAGAAAAGAAAGGAGACATGACGGGTGAAGAAGGAGAAAGGTCGACATGAGGTTGATGTGTGGGTGGTGTGATTACATTTGAAGCACCTACATTCGAGATCACCGGAGTGGAAAAAAACCATACCGATAACCCAATTGTGAGACCTAGAAGGCTCAAAGTAGCGATGTAAGGAGGACCACCGTTTCCGTAAGAAGGAAAAAAAAAGGTTTCCCCTCACAAAGGGGTTCCTTCATTGGTCATTCCAGGAATTGACGCCATAAAAAATAAAGATCCAACCTAGATTCCACTAGGGAGAACAAACAACACATGCTAAAAATATAGTAAGCAAACAAGCAAACAAAACCTTCTCACAATGAGCACACTAGTTGGGGATGAAATTCAACGTCGCAAGAACAAATTAAGAAGGGGCTTAGATAGAGCGGGTGGAAAAGTTATGTTGACGACCTGCTTAACAGACTTATGCCTTGGTGCAAACTCCCACACATAATCGTGGGTATACCCTCCAAGGAGCCCGAGTGGGTTTGTCCAACGTCGATTCTAGGTACCCTGAAGACTTTCCCCTCTACAATCACCTTGTGTAAAGACCCTAAAGAGATAAGACATTAAGGTTACCAACTACAACAATGATGCCTAGGGAAACAATCGATAGTCCAATCCATGTGCAAGGGCAGGGTATCTGGCTCGAAATCAATTTGAAAGACTTCCACTTATCATTGTGGGTATACCTTTAAGCGACTCCCATAATATGTGGAATATCTACACCAAGACCAACAAAGCAGGGTGAGTAACTCTGCCAGTCTTAATGCAACCTTAGTTTTGACCCTTGTGTGAGAAGGGCTTCCCAAAACAAAATGTAGCAATTGGATTTCATCACTCCCTAACACAAGATTCTATGTTTGTTTTCATCTTTGGAAAGTTATACTTCACACCTATTCCAAATCCCTACAACTAATCTAATGTAGGCTTTCTACCAGAAAATATAAAAATGTCTAATCAATTTTTAGTTTAGTGCTTTATTTTTAAGGCTGTTGTTACTCAAAAGGAAAATGGCATGGACAATATGGTGTTTTGACCGAATCGAAAGTTATGCAAAGATATGAAGATGCAATCTTTTCATTTCTATGAAATCTATGCTACGAGAAGGAGAAAACATTCATCATTACAGATGCACAATGTCACAAAAAAGCCAAAAACCATGCAATTCTGCTACTTCAAATGCAAGCTAGTTTCACTACCCAAAAGCAAAAATTCATTTATCTTCTTTGTTTGATTATGATGTATACATAAATTAAATACAAAACCTTCAATGCTCCACTAATTTCAATCAGGAAAAAGAGTCCTATGCAGATGCAAAAGACACGAAGAAAAAGGGCTACAAACAAAGCATGCATTCAAGGCAGTGAGGTAAGAAAGAAAACAAATAGAAACTTGTTCTAACAAGAAATAACACCGTTAAGGATTCTAAAACCAATCAAGCATTCAAGGAACACAAATAAAATGCAGAGAAGAATCCAAGAAAAGATAGGGAGAAAGAGAAATCACTCAAAACGATCCTGACAAAAAGCAGCTAAAAAAGACAATTTCACATTTCTGAAAAAGGTTTCAAGCTCCAAGTAAGACAATGGGGAGTGATAAGCATAAAAAAACCATCAAAAACCAATCCAAACAATTTCACAAACCAACCACAGACTCTGGGTAAATATCTTTGCAAAAAGGGCTGCAAAAGACCGAGCATAAGAAGGCAAAAACTCTAAAAAAAGAGACTATCACTCCCCTAGAAGGGTGCACAGAGTGTTGCAATGCTCCCTAATACACTGTAGGGGAGAACTAGCGCTCCCGTATGGCCTACAGGGGGGCGTTGGTCCTCCCAGAAACTTAGAAAAACAACCAAAAAATGCAAAAAAACTCACCCAGAATGCATAAAAATTGGTGAAAATGTAAATGAAGATAGGAGTAGGCTAATGGATGATGAACAAACAGTAAAAGTGATCTAAAATGTGGGTAAAGGGCAGGGAAAAAAAAAGGAAAGATAAATAGATGTTGATCCCCAGTGGAGTCGCTAATTTCTGTTACAGGATAATCCCCTTGCGGACAAATGGATTTCCTCTTGGATACTAGACCCCTATAACCAAGACAGAAAGATCTTAAGGTGGACACTAATATTCATTTTCATGAAGCTAAACTATTCAAGGAAGAAGAAGAAAGAAAGGTAAATACCTTTACCGATGTTTGTCCTTGCTCGATCTAGGCTGATCTTGATCTCCAAGTTCTTCAAAAGGTCATGCAATACAATGAGCAGCGACAACGAAACATACTTCCCACTCTACCATGATTAGCTTCATAATAGATCTATCAAAAGAAACAAGTTCATGAAACACACACAAACTTAAAGGAAATAGGCCAAGCACATATTTATATTAATGAAAACAAAGAAAAGTGCTTACAACCATAGATGTAGATGCAACAACTTCACCAAGCTCTCTTTGTCCAAACCCTTGCTCAAAAGTTCCACAATCAGAATGACTGTAACTTTCACTGATAAATCTCCCTTATGAGATAATAAGTTTGATGCCTCTAAACTCCATATATCTTTCACCATGAGAAGGCCTCCTTATATAATCTTGGAGAGACCCAACCACCTTAGAGATTCTTGGGATAGGTTGAGGATCCTTCTCCATAAGTTTTGGATCCTCCCTAATATGTAGCCTTGACCTCAGGTTTGAATCCAACCAACTCCAGAGATGAGGGGGATTTATCCCTGAT
>SNQJ01S0030964.1:136228-172359 GCA_010110895.2 Picea sitchensis | reverse complement strand
ACCCCCATGGTAATTCATAAGGAATGAATGTCTTACGTTGGATCTTGTAATCCTAAGTAGAAGACAAGTGAAGAGAATGGATGTCAACCTCTGACCATTAATTGATGAATTGAAGAAATTACAGGAAGGGATGTAGGTATATGATGTGTCAAGACCCATCTTGGTAGAGACATATTTTATGATGTATGACATCTGTGCATACACCATGCATAATTACCCAACACTAGGAATTTTCTATGGTAATCAAGTTGATTGATTTGATTATATCCATAATGTTGTTTATCATTCTTAATTTTGTGTAATTGTCCTCTTTGGCACTAATGTGTTTCATATACAATAACATCACATGTCTTGTAAAAAAATGGTATGATGGATGTAAATGTTGGGGACCTTCTATACAGGCTAGGTTGTCCATCCACTTATGAAAGTTGTTGTACAATGTTTCAAGGGTATCCCTCCCAGAGGACCATCCTCACATAAGAGAAGCATTTTACTTCAATGGTAAACCAGAGAGAACTTGGAGACCTAAAATATTGAAACCAATAGACTGATTTAAGGTATATGGCATAGAGAAGGAGAAGAAAATTGTAGAATAGTTATGTAATACCCTTGTTTCCCCCAGCTTGTAAATATAACTATAACCTGCTAAAATACTATGGGCAGATTGAATATGTGTGGATGTTGGGATTGATGAACCTTTTTGTTATAAAAGGTAATGTATATATTTATGTTACTAAATAAAATGGAAAGTGTTGCATAACTGTTGAAGGGGTTTTCCAAGGTAGATCACGATGCATGAGATAGATGGTTAGGGGAACCAACAATGGTTGAGAGGACCCCTACTAGACCAGTACTCTACTGGATTTAAATTATTTAGAACCAGAACAATCCTCTGACCCAAAAAAATAAATTACCAATTAGGTTGGTAGTTGGGAAGTCCTCCTCAAGAGTTAATGAGGAGATGGGCAGAGTACCCATATGAAAACTTCTTGACCTAACCCAAAAAATTAGGAATTGGACCCATAAAATCTTGTTGAGGAAGGAAAGAAAAGAGAGGAAATTTGTGGGTGAAATAGAGGAGGCAAGAATATGAGTATGGTGACCATTTTTTGAAGAGGGAGAGCATGTGCAGCTCTCTAGTTATGAAGAGAACTAAAAAACAATTTTTTTCTAGGTACATGAATTTGTTGGGTAGCGTTTTCAGTCCAAGATGATAAACGAGGTTGCAAAGAAGATGAGTGACTGAGGAAGCACTCAATGCAGACCCCCTTGATTTTTGGAGAGAAAATCGATCTTCCAAGTTCATGTGGAAGGAGGAGAGTGGCCTCTGTCCCTGGCTGTTGTTGAACATAAGGAGGAGTCTCTTTCAGAGCATCATGATCTAGCTAGGGGGTGGCCAACGATAAATCCATCTGGAGGTTGTTGTTCCTACGGTTGGGTGGAAAATGGCATCCCTTTCAGAAATTGCAATACTATCTGGTTTCTAGATAAGTATATTTGGTTAAATCTCTATAGTGTTTAGATTAGAGAAAATTTTATACTATGTTTTAGAACTGTGTAAGTTTAATTTCTGACAAAAGTGACTTGAGAAATTTAAGAAAAATAAAGAGAATGTCTTAGCTAAAGCTCTTTTGATTTAATTTATTATCTCTTGACTATCTGTGTGCTAAAATAAGATTTATGGAAATGGATGTTGTGGTTGACTGTGTTGTACAATTTAATGCATGCTTGAGAATTGATGACTGAATAGTTAAAAATATCTATAACACCTCTGAAAGAAGAGAGAGTGATTTTTCTACATAATAGTGCTCCATTTTAGTATGTCCTCAAATCCTATGCCGGAAAAGTTAGAGGATATCAGATCTGTGTGGACTTTAGGAAATAATCCCAAACATGGGAAAACATTAAAAGTCCTTATAAATAATTATTGAGAAAAAAAAAATTAGGACATAAACATGAAATTGGTCTAAATGAATTTAAATACAAAAGTTCTCAAAATTCTATTTGAGGCGTAAATAAACATTTATGTTTAAATTGTGGTAAATCTCCTAAATTTGGGAAGAATCCCCTTAAATTTTGGTGGGTAGTAAATCCTAGTAGAAACACATAATTTACTGTGGAGGTAAATCTTTGGCTTAGGACTATTTTCCTTAAATTTTAGTAAGAGTAGTAAAGAACAATAATAAGGAAATAAAATTCTACTCATTTACCCACCAAAAGGGAGAGATTATAATTATATTTTAATTTCCAGGATGGAGAAATTTCCTTGGAACATAAACTTTTATTAAATCCCTTTATAAGGCATGTAAAACTATATTTTTCCTTTTCTTATTTTTTGTAAGAGAAAATATTTTCCTTGAAATTTCCAGGTAACAAAACTGTGCAAGAGTAAGGATATATATATATATTATTCTTACACTTTCGGAAAATTGAGGGCAAAGCTTCATGGAGAATGAAAGGCCGGAGACCAAAATAAAATATAAATTAATACAATTCTAAATGTTGCTATGGAATAACCCGTGAATAAATGCCTTAACCTTCTCATGGTTTTCAGAACTCTGGAAGTTCAGAGATTCAGGGCTCCTGGGTGTTTGGCAGGATGGAACTCATGAGCCAAAGTTGTCGAAGGCCCAAACCCTATATTCCCTATGCAAGGTTTCAAAAGATAAGAAATATAATTAATTGCATTGTATGGTATTTAAAATGACCCATTAACATAAATTAATATAATACACCTTTATTATGATATATATATATATATATATAAGTTAAAATAAATCATTGTATTTATGTTACATTGTAATACTAGTGGGTCCCCTCCGGAACTACGAGACTCCGAGTTATATGAGGATGAAGAATTGCGTGGAAGAGCTGAAGGCGTGGACCCGAATATCTTTTCCTTCATTACAATATTGAATATTAAATGTAATATTAGATATTGTTTAAACCTGTGTGATAATTTCGATAGGTATAATATAATATATTATATTAATATTTATTAAAATGGTTACACGTGAACGAAGCCAACCCTTTTTAAATATTAAATAATGTGGAAACATGCATAAGTGGTGCCACTTTGAGGTTTCGGTACTCTGAGGCTCCGAGAGATTTGAATATAGAGGAGGTGTTGGAGAGCTGAAGGAGGTTAACCTAAAGAACACACTCTCTCTCTTTTCAATCATTAAATATAATATTGGAGAATTTTAAAACCTAGGTGTAATTTTTGAGGAATATAAAACAATATATTATATTATTTTAAGGTTCATTAAATTGTTTACACGTGAATGAATCCAACTCCTTAAAATATTAAATTGTGTGGTAATGTGTGCAAGTGGGGTCACTTTAGAGCTTCAGGAGTCTGGGGCTCCAGGAGAATTGAGTATAAAGGATGTGTGGGAGAGTCAAAGGAGATTGACCCGGAGAACTCTCTCTCTCTCATGTCAAATATTAATAAAATATTGGAGACTTTATAAACTTGGGCGCATTTTCCAAAAAGGTTATTATAATATATTTTAAATAAGTTTATTACGATATTGGTATTGTATAAAGTACAAACCCATTTTACCTTTTTAATTTAATATTTAATGCGAAGTCATGTGTAATCGTGGGCCCTTCGGGAGTTTGGGGTTATGGGAGATCGAGAGTTCGGAGCTTCAGGACTCCGGGATGTTTGGAGAAGAGAGAGTGTAAGGGAAAAACGATCGAAGGCCAAACCTATTTTCTCGCTTTCCAATGTTATAATATTATTAAAAACGCGTAATTATATCGTATGGTAATATAATTACATGTATTGGCATAAAGGCATAATAGAGGTGGGACCCTCTCCGGAACTCCGACATTAGGGAGATTTGGGTTCATAAAATCCTGATGAGGAATCTTCGTTGAAGCCCGGAGGCTTAGGTATTAATGGGTATTGACAATCCTAAGTGCTCCTTTGATATAATTAATCATATTATAATATAATTAAATTGAATTATATTATAATATAATTAATAAAAGACTAAATTTGTAATATTAAATACCAAATTGAATACAATTAATCCTTTTCCCCCGTAAATAAACAAATATGCATATGTGTGTGTGTGTGTGAAATTACGTGAAAATTTGGCATGGAGTAGCGTGTCGGGGAAGGATTGAATTATATACCTTAATTAAGTTTAATCAACTTAAGTATATTATGTAGAAATTAACCTCATTAAGTTATAATATAATTACTCATAATTATCATATGAGTAATTAATTACCGGGCCATGAGAAAGTAAAACCTTAGTAATTATTGGGCCATGAGTATTAGGCCAAGAAAAAATAAATTACTCAATAATTACTTTGTGGAGAATAATTATCCTTAATGAGGTTTAAGTAAATAATTACCAAAGAATGGTATTCTACGAAATATTAATTAATTATTTTAATTGGATTGTAGGAGAGGGACTATTGTCATCCTCTAGTCGTGCAAGCCTAAGCGCCCTGCGGTGACATGGCGAATTGATGTTGACTAAGAGCATTATTGTGATGGTGCATGTTAATCTTCAATGGGTTGACGAGTTGAGTGGGGTCTAGTAGGATTGGTGAACCTTAGCTGCCAAATGGATCCTAACTGAAGTTCGGGAGGTCTGGCATGCATCAAGACTGTCCATCGAGAGAAATGGATTAGTCCTCGACCATATTCGTTGGAGGTAAGTGAAAAATTTATATCCCATCCCTTAAAAAGGTACTTAGGGGTCAGGGTGTGACAAGTTCGATTTAAATGAGGAACTTATGTTTGATTATCCTAAAATTTTTGACATCTATGTTAATAAAATGTCCATTGGGATGAAAGGGAAATATGAATTTTATGATCTTCCATACTGGGATCATCTTAAAATTTCCCACTTACTAGATCTCAAGCATATATTAAAAAATGTTTAATCTTCTTTATGGAGGCACACATCATCGAGAAAAAATGACACATTGGGTTCACTAAAGATCTTATTTATTTGAATACGAAAACGAAACATTGCCAAGAAAATAAAGTAGAGGAGAGGTCATATCCTCTTGGTCTTATGAAGAAGGTGATGTTCCATGTATTTTGAAGAATGATGATATTTATTCGGTGGAGGATGTTATATTGGGTGTGAAGGAACCTTCTTTATGCAGGTCATCTTTACAATGCTACTTCACCATAGAAGAACATTTGTCATGGTTGAAATCACATGACCATTTGAACATTCTAAGGTTATGTATGCCGATTACATGCTTCTTTTTCTATAATATAGGTTATAATATGTTATGCACTCACAATTTTATGTCAATTAATTTTGTATGTGTTTACTTTGTAGTTTCATTATCCTTTGCTAGTGCATGGTTGTGTGAACCATGACTTACCTCATGACCTGCGACTTGCCATATCTAAATTATATATGTTTATATGTTGGATTACGTCAAATGAGATTCACATGCCTAGAATTCCGTGCTGACATTGATAGATAGTAGAGGAATTTCCCATGAGTTTCATGGATTTGTAAGTTCATCTTCAAATTCACCTATTTGATGAGTTTTTAATTTATTTGGGGTGGTTTCATGTCATTGGTTGTTCTTCTTAGGGAGATACATGAAAAAGTTGAAGGGATTTATATGACAAGGGGAAAAACCCAAAGGGTCTATGGCAGTCAAGTCATTTTATTATGCTAGTGAGTACATAGGGAAAATTGATGACACACTAGGTGGAGTGGTTTAGGATGACCAACAAGATGAGCACAAAATGGAAGGGGGCATTATTCCAAACAAATGGAAAAAGGCACATGATAAAGAGAGTGTCACTTATCTTTTGTCAAATTTTTACAAAGTAACTATTTACACTAAACTTGATAATATATATTTGATCTCATATCATTCATTTTTATTTCATGAGTACATCGGTGGATTCATAAATTGATTCCATCCATACATTTGGTATTTACAATGTGGAAGCAAAGCAACCATGGGTTGCATTGTATGAAGAGAAGAGAAGGAAATGGGATAATGACATGAAAAAATTTAGATGGTTGAACTGTAGAAGTATGCCTTATCTTGATCATTTAAAATAAAATATGTTAATGACTTATCCCAATAGCTGGGTGACTGACCATATCAGAGATAAATATAGTGCATATGATTATTACTTACGTGGCGAAGAGGATGGATTGAACATAGGGATAGGGTGCAGTAGCCACATATTAATCTATCTTAGTGCATTGTTCAATTTATAATGCGCATTTGAATTACAACATGTACTATGCTTTTATTGATGCTTAGGTTATTCAATTGACATTGTCCTTTGTTCACATTTTTACTAGTGCATTTGTTCCCATCATTTTTTTCCTAAAAAAAATGTACTTCTATTCACAAAAATAGGAATATACATTCCAAAGGCATGATGGAATTGAACAATCATAGAAACTATATAAATTGCTCAAAAATAGGGTAAATCAGTGAGAATAAAAAAGGAAAAGAGAAAAACTAAAACCATAATGACGATCTATGCTTTGACAGTCTCCATCAAAAAATCCCCAAGCATGAGACTTATCAATGTCAATAGGGTTGAAATCCCTAGTATTTTTAATTTTCAGGATGACCTTACAATGTTGCGGCAAACCCAAAACTTGTTGAGAGAACTAAAGCACAACGATACATTTTCCTTCAAAAATACTAGAGTTCATGGATAGCCAAATACCCCAAGAAACCAAGATTGAAAGGCTCCTAAATTATTTTAGCAAAATACAAGGGTAAAAGGACTGGAATCATTCTGTCAAAGTAGGATTGTCCCACAAGGTGGGGAAACTTAGTTGATTCCTAATATATGTCCAGACCTAACGAGAAAAGGCATACTCCAAGAATAGATGAGATTTCAATTAATTTAAATATTTGCATAAATAATAGTATCCAAGACCATGTTTGATCCAGGTGGATATCGATGGCCACCCACCTTTTCCAACTGGCTCAAAGCAGTTTTCTGGCAATTTTGGTAATTTACTATTTTTAGCAGTTTTTAACTTTCGAGGCCATTTTGAGGCCCTAAACAATGTTTTTTTTGGGAAAACATGTTTGCAATATGAAAGTTCCTTTGATATTGTGCCTAGAATGAATCTCCTCGACGATACCTTTCCAACGAGCTATCATATGCCTAAAATGGAGATTGTATGCAAAAGTTACGACCTCGGGAAGTTGATGTACTAACTTACCCAAACGGAGCCTACATGACTTTTGGCGCTTCATCTCCTAGGGTTAGGTTTTGGATGTCGAGGCCTTTTGGCAATTCTGCTTATTGTAAAAAGGTCTTTAGAGCCTCATTGCAATCATCTTCTCATGGATGCGAGTAGCCGTCACATCTCTTCTTAGAGATAAGTTGCCACCATTCTAGCGAGTCTTTCACTCTATATTTTACAGTCTCTGTACATTTATTTCATTAATAGAAATCGTGTATTACTGTATATTTGTGACTCTTGTTATTTCCGCTATATCTTTGTTATATTTTTGTCTCTCTTGCAATATTTCTGAATATTTCTGTGTTATATCTCCGCTCTCATTTCGTGCCGAAAATAATCTGGATCAATGTTTCCCGATAATATGCAACTTGTCCCACATAAGGACACGTGCTTTAAGAAAAAGCCATAAACAAATGATGCTTTTTTAGGAGCTCGAATATTCCATAGCTTTTTATACCACCAGAGCACATCATTTTCATTATCATGCATTAAGGCTTGATATACCAACTTGGTTGAGTATGATCCCCTCGATTTGTTAAAGATCCAAGACAATTTGTCCTCAGAATCTATAAGGTGAATGTGCACGTTCCTTAATTTTAAAAAGTAGATATCCCAAGAAGGGTGCCACTAGTCTTCTAAAGCCACATCCTCTGCGAATAACCAACCTTGTGTCCATATAGTCGAATGTATTGGATCACTCACCTATTTGACCAAGCAATTCCCAGACTCCCTAAGAACATGAACTAAATTGGTAGGCAAAACCATATGCTCACCACAAACCACAATAACATCCATGCCAATGTGAACCTAGGACCTTGAACCAACTTTCCATGCTAAGTATTTCCCAATAACATAGAAGACTTGCGAGATATATCACCACTGAATAGAAGAATTGGAGGATAAATTGTTCTACCTATGAATCCAATCTAAAATAGAATCCAAATCAATATACTTAGAAACCAGGATTCATCTCCATAAATTGCCACAAGTTAAAAAAACCCACAAATATTTCATTGCCAAGGCACATTTGAAAACATAGGTATCCTTTAAACCCCAACCTCCAAGATGTTTAGGCTTCAACAAGCTCCTTTGACTGACCAAATGAGAGCCCAAATATTTTGAACTTTCCTTCCACAAGTAATTGAAGCAAAGCTTTCGAATCCTATTAAGAATGCCTTTTGGAATTTTGGATAGGATATGCCAATACACATGTATGACCTCTATAAAGTATTTTATTGAACCAAAAGTTTATACGACGCTCCACTCTAGCCAGCAGCCACCTCCAATCATTGATCCCATATTTATTGGGTTTTAAAACATAGCCAAGATATTTGATACCGTCCTCCATATCAAGGGACAAAAAGTTGAAAAGATTGGATAAAGCTTGTCGATTTCTCCCCGCAACTCCTAAGAAAAATATGGCAGACTTATTCACGTTGATCATTGTACCTGTAGCATCACAAAAGATATCCAACAATTCTTTTAGGAATTTGCCTTCAGATTTTGAGTAGCGACAAAAAAATAAGGATATCATCCACAAAAAGTAGATGTGAAATCCATTCACGACACCCCACTAAAATCCCCTGAAATGAATGTCTTCTTTTGGCCTCTGAAATCAATCGACTAAGACCATCAACAAAAAGTAGAAAAATATATGGAGACAGAGGGCATCCCCGCTAGAGCCCTCGACTTGGTTTGAAGAACGACGAACTTGCTCCAATTATGAGAACTACAAAACAAACTGAAATCACCCAGGACATTATCCATTTTACTACCTAAATATCAAAACCAATATGTAAAACAATGAGCCTAAGGTAGATCCAAGAGACTCAATCATAGGCTTTTGACAGATCAATTTTGAAAGTTGAGACTAGTCAATTCTACATTTTTATGGTATGTAAGCCTTCCTGTGCCAAATTGATGGCTTTGTGGATAAGAAAACATTTCACAAACCCAAACTACTCTTGAGAAAAGATGTCGGAGAGAATAAGCTTAAGTCTAACTGTGATAATTTTGGCCATAATTTTATACAAGCAATTAAAAAGAGCCATAGGTTGAAAATAGTTGAAATATGATGGACGATCAACATTTGGTATTACTACTATGAAGGTAGAGTTTATGATAGTTAGGAATTTGATAGTAATATGAATTTCTTCCATGACCTGATGTGAATCGAAACCAAGAATATCAAAGAAATATTAAAAAAACTCGGTCGTCCAACTGTCAGGCTCCAGACTTCTGTCATTTTTGAAGCTGGCAATGACTGCTTGAAGTTCATCTCTCAAAATTTCATGATACAAATCTTTGATGTCGTCTTCCTCGGTGAGACACAAAAAAAAAGGAAATGAGCTTAAGAATTTCTACCACCTTGATGTGATTTGGTTCACGAAATAGACTGTTAAAGTGATTTTCCCCGAGAGAAAACAAAGAAGAGATTTCACGAGCCTTATTACCCTCTAAAAATCGAAGTTCCCAAATTGTATTAAAGCTCCACCTATAGTTAGCAAATTTTTGAAAAAACTTTGTATTTTGAGCCCCCACTTCAATCCAAAGGGCCTGAATCTTTAGATGCCAAGTCCTTTCTTACTCTAATAGCCGCTAAAAATGTTTACCTTCCAATGGCCAACATTCATCCAAAATTAAAGAGGAAAAATTACCTTCCTTAATTAGACCATAGATGATTTCAAGCTCGGATTTTAGAGAGCACAACTTGCAGTCGAAAAACCTCCTCTAATCCTTTTCCCATGTAGATACTTTATCTTTGAGCTTCCAAAGAGTAGAAACAAATTGATATCTTGTTGATAGCTTTTGGAAGTCCTCTACCAAATCCTAGGAAGAGTTGTATTTGAAAGGAGCTCTCGGCTTCCCGGAAGGATGGTCAAGTTCTAGAATAACAGGGAAGTGGTCATAGGAGAATTTGTTGCAAAGGAGAATTTGATACACCAAGCATAATGGAAGAGATAGAATGAAACAAGGAATATAGTTTACCCATAAACATATTAGATGCCACACTCTCATACCAAAGGCCTTCAAGTTTCTCCCATTGAGATGATGTTAAATATAGCCCCTCTCCAAGCAACACCCTTTGAGAACTTGAGGAAAATTGACAGGGGATATCGGCCTCCAAAAGAGCCGCCTTAACCTCTTCAACTATAAAGTGATTATCCTTATTCCTTATGGGATTTATTTTCGACCCAGATGAAACCTCTATAACATAATTCAAAGAGGTAGGAATTAGACTCTTTCCCATTTTTGTCTTTGGGGAAGAGGAAGAGGTCAAAGGCTCCCCAACTTTTATTTGGTTCTCCTCTCAACCTTTATAATGAAACTTCATCTCATATTCCTTCATTACATGTCCTACCTTGTGGTAATGAGAGTAGTGGAACAAAATGTTTACATAATCAAGAGGTTGAGTATAAGAACGATTCCCCACAACCGAGTCCATAGATTCATACAAATATTGGTGTGGATCCAAAGCTACCAATATTTGGGCCACTAAACAAATATTACTAGATTTATCTCGTTCATCAACAGAGATGAACGTTCCTAAAACCCCCCTAATAGCTTGCAAACCTGCGTCTGACCAAAACACTATGGGAAAATTGAGGATATTAATCCACAATTTTAGGTTTCTGTGGTGGGAGTGGTTTATAGAATTTCTCAGAAAGTCCACAATCATCATTTTACTTTGTCAATGTTTCGGATCACCGACAAGTACTTGGGTAGGAGAAGACGGAGACCAAGAACATGAATATGTAAAGACTAGAGATTAGGAACCCTAGAGATCTACTTACATCGGCTGAAGAACCCTAAAAACTATTAAAGTGTATATAATTATTAAATTACTATAATATAAGCTAATACTATAAAAGAATTATTAAGACTCAATACTAGGTTATGGAATTCTTAGAGCATAAGGTTTTATTACTACTATGTTAGGTATTAATTAACGCAATTTAATAATGTATTATTAATAGTATTAGGTTATTAAAGTATGATATATAATTATATAATAAGTAATAATAAAATAATAGTTAAAGTGTAAATAATAATATCATATTACTTCCCGGATGGGGTGATAAGTGGCATGCAAGGGATGACAGGTGGAGATAGGCAACATAGGGAGTTATTAACCCCTACCACCAACCTCCCTTCCCTCCAAAATGAATGACCCACACTCATCTAGGAGTAATGGTAGTGCACTTGGCACTCCAAAGAGACTTAATGGTGCCTTGCATGAACCGGGTTGGGCGTACCAAGCAAGGTACCTGCACCAGGCTAGCAGTCACCTTAGCTTTCATGGTATTCGCCCCTGTCAATTCACCAGGCACTATGATGGCCTATGCCCTAGAATTATCTCCCATTCCTTCTTTGCCTTGTTCTCAACTAGTCCTTGGATTTCTCTTTGCCTTGTGCTCAACCGTTCCTTGGCTCTCCCATTCCATTTTCGCCTTGTTCTTGACTGTTTGGCCGCCCATGGTAAATCCTCTGCTGTATATCCTACCCAATCCTCACCAGAACACCCACACCATGCCCAGAGAGAGGGGAAAATCCAGAAGGGGTATGTTGTTGATCCGGATTATTTTCGGCACGAAATGAGATCGAAGATATAATAAAGAAATGCACAGAGATATCGCAGATGTTCAATAATATAATAGAAATGTATCAGAGATGCAACCATAAACACAAATATACAGTAATACACGATTTCTATTAATGAAATAAATGTACAGAGACTGTAAAAATACAGAGTGAAAGACCTTCATTTGGGCCCTCAAAATGGCCTCGGAAGTTAAAACCTGCTAAAAATAGTAAATTGTCAAAATTACCAGAAAGTTGTTTTGAACAAGTTGGAAAAGGTGGGTGGCCACTGATATCCACCTGAATCAGTTGTAATACAACAACCTTACCAAACGCAACAAACTCCCCCCCTCTTAGCTTTCCCTCATCACTACTAGTCATCCCGACCAGAGACATAATTGGCCTCAGCAACCCGAGCCTCCAACTTCCAATCCCACAATTGACTATGGCAGCTGCCCAATCAAGGAGGAAATTCTCCCTCCTGAGAAGCTCGCACCTCCGCCTAGCTTTCACCTGGAAATTCCCCCCCTCAGAGCCCACACTCTGGATCATTTTTATGGCACTGGAGAATGCTTGGTGGAGGAAGAAATTCCTCCGAGTTGGAAAATGGATATTCCAACGACAACAATGGATGCAAACTTGGAGATGGACACATAACTGATGGAGGAGTCACCTCCGCCTACCCCTATTTGACTCCCGAATGAGCATCTTCAACTCATATTTGAGTTGCGGCAGAAACTTGACGACCAGGAACACATTCAGAAAATCCTAGGACAATGAATGAACCTCCTGTTCGACACCATGACAAAAGCTCCAACAAGAAAGTGGTGCCCAACCTGCGGCCAAAGCTTTCTCCTAGCCTACAACGCCCATGGAAACCCGAGCCCGAGCTTGCATTTGGATTAGCTCTCCTAGGTCTATGTTTTTTCTTTTGGTTATGTCATTTACGCAGAGAATTGAGATTCTCTATCAAACGATGTATGACAGTCAGCCATGGCCACTGGTTAGTCGGTCACTATGACCAATTTTGTCAGTTAGACATTTTCACTGTCTTGTTCAAACAATTACAGTTGCTATTGAATTTTGATAACCACCTATCCTCGTTTCCTAGATGTGGCAGGACAAATGGAAAACTCCAGATTTTGTAATGCCAAGTATATTTGTGAATATCAATATATAGTTACTTTATTAAAAAAAAAATAGCATATTACTAAGTATTATTAGGGTAATAATACTAGGTCCTAAAAAATCAAATTTATAACATAATACTAAGGTATACATAAGGTATTATTTCTAAAGAAATTACCCTTAAAATACTATAAAAGTATTAGGTTATTAATACTAAGTAAATATAATATAATAGGTGATAATCATGTTAATAATGATATAATATAATAGATAATAATAATGTTAATAATTAAAGTATAAATAATAATATCATAATACTAAGTATTAGTAAGGTAGTAATACTATCTTTAAAAACCCTACAAATAAATTAATATCATAGTACTAAGGTATAAAAAGGCATTATTATTAAAGATATTACCATTAAGGTACTATAAAAGTATTAGGTTATTAATACTAACATATAATAAGTAACATTAATATAATAGGTAATGATAATGCTAATAATAAAATAGCATAATAGATAATAATAATGATATAATATAATAGGTAATAATAGAATAATAATTAAAGTATAAATACTAATATCATAGTCCTAAGTATTAGTAAAGTAGTAATCCTATGTTAAAGGCCCTAAAAAGTAAATTAATATCATAGAACTAAGGTATAAGTAAGGCATTATTAGTAAATATATTACCATTAAGGTACCTAAATGTATTAGGTAATAATAATGATATTATTAATATTATAAAACTAAAGTATTATTAACAATATGTTATATAGAACTTAAAGGGTTATTGAGTATAAATATTATAAAATAATAAAATATGATAATGTTAAAGTATTAATAAGACTAGATTAATATTATATAAAGCATTTATTATCATAGTCCTAATTAAAAGAGTATTATTAAAAAACAAGGTTAGAGACAAGCACAAACATAGAGAGAGGACAATGTCTAGATAAATAAAGGAAGTAGAGCAAAAGAACAAGAAATTGAAATGGAGAAGGAAGAGACTTACCTCACACTACCTGTTCACTCCATTGTTGATTAGCGGAAGTCAGTTCTCATTGATCTCTAAACCTCCATCCCTATTAAGATTGTTAGGGTGTTTAATGATTTATATGGCTTCCTTAATTTTGTGCTTGTAGTAGTGATCTTCTTTAGCCAAGATTTTGGTGTCTTTTAGGTAGACATGGTGTTTAGTTGAATTGGAATGCTCAACTAATATTGAGGTGTGTGTGCAAACATTATTGATATCAAATCCATGTTCTTTCATCCTTACTTAAAAGGATCATCATGTTTCCCCGGTGTAACATTTACCACACGAGAAAATCACCTTATAGACTCCTTTATATTGGCGGTGGTCTGAGTTGTCTTTAACTGACCTCATGTTCTGTTTTACAGTTTCCAATGGTTTGAAGGAGGTCATAATTTCTTTCCTTCTCAAAACTTTGTAAATATTATCAGTGACTCCTTCGATGTAAGGGAGGTACATCAATTCACCATCAGTGATTGAAGTCTAGTTAGCTTAAGGACTTTGGCTAGGGTGGTATGTGAGGGTGGCCTTTTAGGTTAATTGTTAATCTAGTGGCACCTAGACATTCAAGTGGGAGGCTAGAAGATCCTTATAACTTTGAGGCACGCGCATGATGATTTTTCATGGAGATAGGCTCAAAAACTATTATAGTTTTAGTGATTTATTCCAATCTTGTAGTTGATGGGAGGGTTGTAGAGTATAAGGACACAATTGTTGTATTTTCAAGTAGAGGGAGTTAACCTTGATTGTACTCTTTCTCCAATTACCATAGGATTCTTTTGGGATGATGGAGCCTACTGTTTTCAAGTTGTTTCTTCAGTTGCTAAAGGTTTTGAGGTACATGAGGGGGATTTTCATGTTCACATGATGATGATAGCCCTACAAGGGTTATTACCTATATCACGAGTTTGGCATTTTAGAATCAATGAGTTTTCTTGTGAAAATTTATATCTTTGTGACTTTGATAAATGTGATCCACTTGTCTTGATATTGTATGGAGATGTGATTATCTTTGCAAGATTTCATGAACAACTCATCGTGGTGTCCAAATATTTTGACCTGTGATGTAGTATTAAGGGATGTTGGATTTTGGTAGGTTTCTTATGATCTAGGGTTATGTTTCTTGAAATTCATAGGTGGTCAACATTATTTGGAGGTTCGATATGTTATGGTATCATATAATGTTATTAGATACAATAATAGTTCTAAAACTTACAAGATCGATATACCAATACATTGGGAGATTGTGGTGAGCAGAGATGTGATGTTTGATGAGGATATGAGATCTTTTAGTTCACATGACTATCCTTGGGTGATTGAGGAAAAATAGGAGGTTGTTGCATTAGAGACTAATTTAGAGACTCTATATGAGTCAAATTTAGAGGGAGATGAGGTGAGATTGGTGTGGATATACCCTCACCTACTTCTCCAAATCATAGGAAGATGATATAGATTACTTGGTGTTGTAGGGGCTAGTCGACTTTGTTGACTAGGCCCGCCATTTGACTAAGAAATAGTCAGTCAACCGACATAGTCAGAAATGTAAGTCAGTCGAAGTATATGATAATCGACTGACCTAGACAGTTAAGTAGTTACAATTTCCTGGCAACTAGATATATAGAAGTATAAATAGACAATCACATATAGAATCTGGAGAGGGCTGTGTGAGAGATTGTAAACATTGTACTGCATTGCTATATCCTTTAATAAATACAAATATTTAGGCTCTCACTGCTTATGTATGTCTTTTTCTATATCTATATGCATGTATCTTCTATGCTGCTTATGTAAGGACTATTGGTAACTCTCCCTATTTTCCCCTAGATTATAATATTGGTTTCATTGTCGGTAGTTCTGAACCTGGGAATGTAGAAGTATACATAGATGTTAACCCTACAAGACATACATGAATGGTGGGAGTGCAAGACTGATAATTACATAAAAAATTATGCTAGAAGAAACAATATCTCACTCACAGAAGCAAGAGAAAGATTCTTTTCAGAAACCCACAAAATATTTTTAGAAGCCATCCCTTAAGCACTATTTTAGTACATCAACAAGTTGGGTAATGTGTAATTTGACAACTGATGAGAAACTAGGCCTCAAGCTTACGAAGGGAGGACGAATGAATTTGCATGATTGGTTAGAGCGAGTTGTCAATGACTATATTTTAGAGCAAGCCATCGAATATCGAACTTCTCTTGATAGAATCAAAGAATTTTTTTATACTTAATTGCACGACGGATTCTTGTGCATTGTCCCGACATTGCTTCATAAATTCCCCCTCGAGAAGGGAGTTAGTGACATTGTCGAATACCGACCTTGACTAGGCACATCGTTACCAAATAGTAACTATCAAGAGAGGTATGAAGAGTGGGAAGGTTTTTTGGATGCAAAGTGAAAAGATACAAGACAAGCCTAGGATTATTTTCTAAATAAATGAACATGGCCAGTATTTCCGATCTTGAGTAAGTCGGGGCGACAATGGGTGGTCAGTCAAATCTATGATATGCCACAAGGAAAGCATACCAGAAGTTCTGATTATTGAAGCATAAATGTCATCGAAAGGAAATAAAGCACACAAGCAATCCGTTGACATCCAAATATTGGAACGGGACAAAAGGAAAAAGAAAATGGAAGAACTTCGTAACCTATGGAATAGTCAAAAGTTGAATAGAAATATGCTTGAGGATGGTTAGCCTAATATAACACATGAGCAGTCTGAGTCTAAAGAAAATCGACCAGATCTGGGAATAACATCAGCAGCAGTGAACCCTGAAACAAGTAGTGATGTAGAGTTGATAGAGACTAGATTGAATGCCTATCAACTAGAAGACGAACCTGAAAGCATGGATAATAAGAATCAGGAGTAGCGATATGCACTTCCCTCGCACCAGAAACCAGCCAGCGAATAAAATAATTACTCCAAAAATGGCTACAGATCGATGACCAATCTGCAATATTACGGCATAGAACTAATGAGCATGGAAAATTACAAGGTGCGCTCATTGGTTAGCCAAAAAGAAATGAAACTGACAACATGCTCATCCAAATTAAGGATCTCACCCCTTGCCAAATTTATTATCAAGAGAAGAAACTAGTTACAGTCGTGAACCGACATGACCATTTGACCGACACTTAATCGAGTATAAATATCAAAGTTATCAAACCGAAGAGATACTTTATGTAGTCAACATGAGGCAGTTATTCCTCTAGTACCACTTGGTAAAAGATCAACCAACAGAAAAAGTGACACAAGAAAACCTGATAGAGGATTCGACAATTTAGTCAAAAATTGTGGTAAAACAGACACCACAGAAAGAATGTACCCCTAAAAAGACAATAGAAATGGGATTTACCCACATATCCATGTACGAGGGAGACGAGGACCCAAAAAGACACTGGTTCATGTGTGAAAAATTCTTGGATGTCGCAGACATCACCGACAAAGACAAACAGATGGAACAATTCAGAGCCTCCCTCTGACACCACGCCTTGACATGGTTTATGAATTATACAAAAAATCAAAACTGGAAAAAGTTAGACATAAAATATAATTTTCTAACATTTTTTTAAAGTCGAATATGTCACACACTTGGATGCGCAAAAGATAAAAGAAATAAAACAATGACCAGGAAAATCAGTAGGGGAATATGATAAAAGATTCAAAGATCTCTTGAGTCAAATTCCAACAACAATCGACCAATGATTTCTAGTTCAATGGTATGTTGTTGGGTTATTACAAAGAATCTACTTGCCATTACGCTTGTACAAAATAACCACCTACGAAGACACGTTACATAAATCACATCGCATTGAATTGGATGACGATGTCCTGTCGATTGCTTCATCGACCGAAAGACTTGAATAAAAAATAGATCACTTACAAAAAACGATAAAGAATCAATCTATAAGGAGAAATGAACTTTGATGCACATCATGTTGTGAAGAAGGACATATGAAGGAAAAATGTAGCCTCAATGATCAACCACCACGAACAACAAATTCACATAGAGTACAAGCTCAAAAATATTGTAACATATGGGAGTGTATTACTGATCATAGTATACAAGATTATCCACACAATCTAAAAACTACCAAGTGGTGCCATATATGTGAAGCTTCTAATCGTAAAACATCATAATGTTAATTCAACGCATGGAATCAAGCCAGTGTATGAACAATCTCTCACACAGAAGCCATTGACCAAGCTAACAATTATGATCGAAGGGATGAGTACTAGGGTCGAGGTCGCGGCTGAGGAGGCCACGGTCAAATTGGTGGTCTAGGTCGAGGTTGAGGATGACCATATTGCTACAACTACTAGAAAGATGACTACATTAGTCTAGATTTATCAATGAAAGATAAAATCGAATTGAAATTTTGCAATATATGTGGCATAAATGATCACTCATTATAAGAGTGCCCAATAATACTAGACAAAATTATGACTAGAAAAAATGTAAATCTCCTACACAGTATCAAAAGAAGAAGTACTAAATTAAAAAAATTTAAATATCATCACAAGATCTGGCGCAGGAAGAGTTATTAACAATACTACCTTTCATGACCAACAAAAACAAAATGATAGTTTCTTTCCAAATCCTGATAAGGAAGAAAAAATTATGAAAGAAGATATCAAATTCTTCAGGAAAAATAATGGAAGACAAAATAAAGATATTATACAAGAATTCCTATAACTATTATAGGAAAATTAGTCAGTCGGTCGATTGCTAGAACCAATAAATATATTAAAAGAATACAAAGAAGTATAAATACCAGCAAAGGATGTCAAACAACTCTCATATAAGCATAAATATTATGACCCATGAGTCGACCTATAAATGAATGAAGTATTGATCAAATAAGTTGTTGTTGATTTTGGATCCCAAGTCAATATCTTACCCCGAGAAACTTGGATACGACTAGGTCGACCTGCTTTAGCACCAACTTTGAACTATCTCAAACTTATGGATCAAATATTGATAGAGCTAATTGGTATTCTCATAAATGTCGACACTCAAATAATCTGTATTATGACTCAATTCGAATTTGAATTCATAAACCTAGTCGAAGGGATGCCAACATATGCAACACTTGTCGATCGTCCGTGGGGTCGAAAAATGAAAGCAAACATCTCTTTGGAAAAATATAGAATCAAATTAAAATGCGATGGAAGAAAAATAATCATTCCCTTTGATCCAAAAGAAGGAAAACTGTGGACTGAATCACGGGATGAAGATCAAGAGGCTCGAGTCTTGTATCAAATAAAAAATGAACAAAGAGATGATGTAGAACCGACCGCACAAGGAGAAATTTTGCGAAAATCTCCCATGTCGGTCAGACATAACTTTGACTCCTCTCTTTACAACTAGAAAATTGAGAATTACGAAGAACACATGAAAGATTGTCGATCCATTGAAATCATCCCAAATAAGTCGAGAACATGCTACTAGATGCAGGCGGTACCAATAGTATATGAAAATAAAATTCAACAAACCCCCAGTCTTATACAAACTGAAAATCGAATAAGTGGGCCCTTACGATATAACGAACGACACACACCTTTGAAACATGTTGAAGCAGTGTTGAAACTAGTTAGAGAGAAAGGAAGAATGCATAGCCTCATGGAAACTTTCACAAGGCAAGCTACAAGATGGTGGTAAACACACTCCCATGGGCTACAAACATTGATGATTGTGTCCACATATTTCATTGAATGATTTGGAGACTAGAAGCTATCCAAAGTGGATGATATCCCCATTTTCAAGGTTGGGTATGATCCAATAGATCATATTCAGTGATGTGAAAATGAATGGCGAATGATAAGTTACAAATATGAAAGGGTATGGCCCCATATGTTTCCAAGCACGCTAGAAGAAATACCAAACGAGTGGTACAATATTGAAGAAGCTTGTGGCCATACATTAAATTGGGAAGAGATTAACAAAATTTTGTGCAAGATTTTGAATTCAATCCAAAAGAGGAACAACTGAAAGAAGCAGCACAAAAAATTAGAAACTTCTTAGAAAATCTAGCACCAACTGCACATAAATAAAAAGGGAATATGAATATGGATTTATGATCGAAATCAACATGAAATCTTTTGTCTACAGAAAATAAGGAAGCCTTGATGGCACAAAGACTTGACATGGAAAATAAAAGGTGCCCGAGACAAATATTTCAATGGAAAAAGGACCACCCAACACTATAGAATCATGTGAAATCAATATTGAATATAGATACAAAACAAAAAGAGCAGGAACAACCCAAATTCCCATAAGTTTTTACGAAAATCAAAGAGGGGGAATGCCATCTCGATGAAGCAAAACCACCAGAATGGATGGAGGTCGAAATTAAAATAAAATAATTCGACATATCAAATGATGATCGACCAAAAATGATATAAACAGGTGATTATTGGATGAACAAGAAAATTTGATATAGTCAACTTGCTAAAAGAATATAAAGACGTTTTTTCCCTCGACGAAAAGGACTTGTAGAAGAAATGGGAGAGATGGAGATCGAACTCATTCTAGGAGCAAAGCCAATTAAAAAATGACCATACAAACTAGCCCACAAATATAATTTGATCATACAAAAATAGATCGAAGGTATGATGCAAGTACATATCATTTACCTAATCGACAAAGCAGAATGGGAAATCCCCATGGTGGTGCAATCGAAGAAACATGACCCCAAGAATCTAAAACTTTGCGTCGATTCCATGGGACTCCATAAATTGATTGTGACAGATCTATTTCCTACCCCATTCACTGATGATATCATTAATGAAATCGTTGGCCACAAATGCTACTCATTTACTGACGGGTTCTCAGGTTATAATCAGGTGCCGATAGAAAAATAAGGTCATCCAAAGACAACATTTGTCTCGGAATTTGGATCCTTCACCTACATAGTCATGCCATTTGGATTGAAGAATGCACCAATAGTCTTCTCGAGAATAGTTGTTAAGGCATTTCAAGAATATATATATAAAACTATGGTTGTCTACTTTGATGACTGGACGATATACAACTTATTTAAAAATCATATACAATGGCTTAGGCTCATGCTAGAATGATGTATACAAATCCAAGTATCGTTAAATATTAAGAAATGCATATTCACTACACCAATTGGAATCCTGCTAGGGCATGTGGTATGTAAATATGGAGTAAATGTCGACATGGAAAAGATTAAAATTATTCTCGACTTAAAGTCGCATGTGATCCAAAAACAAATCAAAATATTTAAGAGACACACTAGATGCTATAGAAAGATTATACTCCACTACTTGAACATCGCATTTCCAATGGACATGCTTCTACATAAAGAAATCAAGTTTATATGAAGCCAATATTGTCAGGAATCCTTTGAATTCCTAATGAATAAGTTGGTTGAAGCACCAATACTAAAATTTCTCGATTGGTCGAGAAGGTTTCATGTACATGTCGATGACTCCAACGTTGTTTTCAGGTCGGTGCTAGCACAACCATATGATGACACAATCAATCATCCAAACACATATGCAAGTTAGAAATTAAACACAGCAGAAAGATACTGTTCGACCACAGAACGAGAAGCCCTATCAATGATATTCACTTTATATAAATTTCATCACTACCAGCTACTTGCCAATCCGTTTACATATTTTACAAACCATCAAGCATTGAAATAATTAGTGAATAAATCAATTCACCAAGGCAAGATTTGTTGTTGGCTACTTTTATTTCAGGAGTTTGATTTCGATGTAATCATATGAACTGGAAAAAAGAATTTCTGACCCGCCACCTCTCACGAATTGAAACAAGAGAAGATCCGACAAGAATTGACAATGACCTCCCAGATACAAATTTATTTAGAGTCGAAGCTACTCCGAAGGATTTAGAAGATATAGAAAATTTATTAGAATAAGGAAAGGCTCCAAAATATATATCGACAAAAAAAAAGGAAGTACTAGCCTTAAAAGCTTCACCTTTCGCAATCATAAATGGGTATCTCTACAAATTGGGAACCGATGACATTATAAGGAGATGCATACTCAAACATGAAAGGGAAGACATCATTAATGAGGCTCACATAGGAGTAGTTGGGGGCCACTTCCAGGCCGACTCGACAACCAGAAAGATACTACAAGGAGGCTTATGGTGGCCGAATCTACATAAATACTGTTGGGATTGAGTTAGAAAGTGTGATAGTTGTCAAAGGCTTGGGTGACCTCTGTGGAAAAATGAAATTCCTCTTAGTTCAGTAAATCCTAATCGAGCATTTGAAATTTTGGCCATCGACTTCGTTGGGCCTTTTCCACAAAGGGAAAGAAGAATCAATGCTAAGTATATTATCATTGTTGTAGAATATATGATTAAGTGGGTAGAATTTGAGCCAGTTGAATCATGTACCAAAGAAGTCACTGATAAATTCATCTATGAGAATATAATTACAAGGTTTGGCTTCCCTCTTATACTAATTAGTGACCAGGGCACACACTTCATGAACGAAACAATTAAAATCCTACTAGTGAAATTTTTAATCGACCACAGACGAACGACTACCTACCACCCACAAGAAAATGGGGCAGTCGAATCGTTTAACAAAACATTACACAAAGGACTTACAAAGATTTGTGGAATCAACAAAGACGACTGAGAGAAAAAGATCCCTATAGTATTGTGGGCATACAGATCATCATATAAATGATCGAAAATTCATACTCCATTCAATCTTGTCTATGGACAAGAATTTATTATTCCCTTGCACTTCTGGTCCAAATCCGAGAGGGACGCAACTATAGAAAAAATTGACAACAGTAAAAGTGTGAATGAATGACTGTATCAACTGAACAAGATGGAGGAAGGAATACTAATTGAAATGCACCATCAAGAGTTCCAAAAGAAACAATATAAAGCGTGGCACAACCTACATATAAAGAAAAAAGAGATTTTGTTTTCTTGTATGATAGTTGTATAAAAGGAAAACCAAGAAAATTAGAGACAACATGGCTTGGTCCCGATATTGTCGAAGATATTCTATTGACCGGAGCATTCCAACTCCAGACATTGTTGGAGCAACCGTTCAAAAAATCAATTAATGGTGCTCGTCTAAAAAAGTATCACACTTAATAGAAAATAACCTCGTTGGAAAAATCTAGCAGGGAATTGCCAATAAGGATGCAAATCTGACATTCGGGTCGGACTCAGAACAAATTCAACTAATCACTTACTTATGAAAATAAACCCTGCTTAGTTTTATAAACAAAATTTGGTTATAAACTAAATTCAGGTATAGGAAATTGTCAAAGAAAATTTTAGTATTAAATATTGACCAAATAATCAAAGAGAAATCAATAAAGCATGATAATGGAGAGAGGAAGAAGTCCTTGGTCGAGCCCGAGACAAAGTAGATGAAGACATGAATGACATACCACCCCATCACTTGAACTAAGGAAAATATTGATGAAAATACAATCAAGTGATCAGGATAGATTGACATCAAGCGAGCGTAGGAGACGTCAATATCATACATACCAAGTGAAGCATAACAAATTCGACGAGCACATAAGTCACCAGGAACATCGGTTAAGTCGCACCAACAAAAAAAAACTCGACGATTTAAGAACAACAGTAGATCAACCCATGTATCGACCATGCATTAATAGAGGATATCTTGTCGGTCGAACTCAATAAAATATCGACCAAGGAAACGTCGACACCCATAAAGAAAGTTCATTTACTTCATGTTAGGGAAGGACCGATGAGAATAAAGAAAACATTAATGACCGACGCTACGGGGATGACCGTTTCACAGTCGCTAATGAAACCATCAGTCGCGTCGACATGTAAGACAACCAAAAACAAGAGGTCTCATTTAATTCTTGATGAGACCCGAATGAATGCCAACCAATCACCGATAAAGATATCCAATCATTTGACCTAGTCGTATCTCCAACAATTATGACAGAAGAGCGTGAAGTGAGAGAAAAATTGGACGCATTTAATACGAATATTTTAGTATCGACTATAAAACTTTAAGAAGCTTACAACTTCACTTCAATGTTATTTTCACCCCTTCAACAAAGAAAAGAGTCAAGCGAACCTTCATATTTAAACAATTTGTCAATGATCACTGATCACTGATCAAGTTTCATAAATGTCAAGGATGAGAGGTCAATTCGACAACACACTGGAGGGTGCAAGACCAATACAAGTATTTGATCACGCGACTGCAACACCACTACAAATCTGGATGCAAAATATCTGAAAGTTGAGGTTAGAAGAAGAATACTGGAGAAAACATTAGCAAAATTTTATAGAATGGGCAATGGAGAATGGCAACTGGAAGCCCGAAACAAAATTCTTGGAGAAAGTAGGGATTAGATATATACTAGGATATCCACAAATCTCTGACATGGGACAATGGAAGGAATAAGCAACAAAGTTCATTGTGAGATTTTATCACCAAGGATACCTTTGGTTAGATAACCCCATAGAAATAATAGGGGGACTCATTCACCATATTACTGGCCTCTCGAAGATAGGGACTAAGGTACCAAAGTCACCAAGCACCAGTGACTAGATGTAGTTATTGACAAGAATGACGATGCCCAATAACTCTAAGGGGCTTCTCATTAACAAAATAATTGACTTGAATGTCAATTGGAATGTAGTAATTATGTCTCTATGCTTCACATTAGCAAGCCATGCATCATATGTGAAAATGACGATGGTCGAATCAATAGGATAGGTCTATAAGAATGCCAAAAGATTCAATTGGTCAGATCACCTAGCCAACATAATCCAAACTACCTGTAAAGAGTGCCAAGAATCTGGTAAGGCCATAGAATTCCTATCCCTACAAATTTGGCTAGCAATGGAGCAATTCGATCATGTCGGTGAAACAACATTTACTGTAAATAAATTCCCAGTGATGGAGAAGTGTAGAATCTTCTCATCCAACCAAACAAGCACTTCTAGTCTGTTGCCTTCCCAAGAAATGTTTCAACTGTGGGTCAGAATCCTGAAAAACAACTCCCATAAATGGTGGGTCGAGCAAGTAGTTCATTGGGCCTAACTAGAACCCTGTCACATTCAAATTTAGATTGATTATACGAAGATATGGTGTGGAGTCGAGTCATCCCCAGAACCAAAATAGATCCATTATCAACTGACGATGGAAGAAATATTTGAGGATATTGAAAGACAGATAAATCATGAGATAAAATTCTCCCTCGAATCTTAACAATCCGGGGTATGTGTAATACTTCTACTAACCAACAGGGAGAAGGAAGAAGAAAGGGAATCATAGTTGTATACAATTCCATTTGTCGAAGACCTGCAAGTTGCAACATTCAACCCTGCAAACCCATCTCTAGGGAAAAAAAAAGAAAATGAACAAAAAGGATAAAGGGAAAATGTTTGCTAAGGAGGAAGATTTAGTAATCGACACAGAATAAATCTAGAGGGAAACCTTTCAATCAAATGAAGGCATCGAATTAAATGACCTAGAAATCCAAGAAAAATTGTTGAGCATTACGACCAAGATTGCCAAAAAAATAAAACAAACTCGACAAGATACTAACACTATGAAAAAAATATACAGTTCGTCAATACGACCGGGGATGAAAGAGGTCATGCAAAAATCCAAGGAACAAAAGTAGCAATTAAAGCAAATAAGGAGCAAAATTCGGCAAATTGAGACAAGAGGAACAAAGAGACAAAAGAATTTGGAAGCCAATACTACCATTTTCAAGATGACACAAGTTACAATCAACAGGACATAATGGGAGATAAGGCCAAGAACGACACCAGGGAAGAAAAAGGTGGCTGACACAACCATAGACCTAACTAGAGAATCACCCCCAGTCGAACTAGTCATTGTAATCGAAGAATGACTAGCAAAGAAAAAGAAAAGGAAAATTATAATCAATGAGTGGTCAGAAGAAAAAACATCCGACCAACCAATAGAATCAAATGACATAGAAATTTATATAGCACCAACAGAGTAGCGACAGTTGTTCGATAAGATACCAATTGATTCGACTCACCCTGCTGAGTTGGCACAACAACAATAGTCGGTCTCCCAAGTACCAACTCCATCAACCCACACAAATGAGTTTATGCAACAACATGAGTCCATCATTCAGGTGAAATATCAAGAGGTTCAACCATCCATAGTGGTGGAGCAGTCGGTCATCCAGAAAGAAGAAAACATGGAAGTACAGGAAAGACAACAAGTTGATACTAGGTAGCCTATCAATAATTAGGAGTTAGGGCCAACCAATGAAGCACCAAGCATGCCAATAGAAATTCTAGAGAATCAACAGACTGAGGTGAACCCTCACGAGATTCAACCTATCATCCCTAACCAAGAATTAGAGAAAGTGAAAATGACCCAACAAAACACCCTGCTTCTACAAAGCCAACCTTTAGTACAACATCATAGCATTCCTTCTACACAACACACAATAACATCCCAGGATAAAGAGGGGCATTCATCAAATTCCTCACACAAAAGAAAGAGAAAGAAGTCATCAATGATCAAATTCAGAACGACCCTACCAACCATCCCATCAGGTTCCACTGTCGAGGACACAATTGACCTGACCAACATCTCCTATCAATACCTATTCAAATTAAATGAATTCATTTAAAGAAAATCAACAAGAAGGTGGAAAAAGGTGATTAAACAAGGAATCTGGGTAGAAAAATTAAAATAAAAGCAAAGGAGCATGTTACAGGAATGAAAAGAAGAAGTTAGGTAGCATGAGGGGACATAGCAGATTCTAGAGGTACAAAACTCTTTAGAAGGGTTTAAAGAACTGATTAGAAGGATGATCAAAATCAATACAGAACACCGACAATGAGAAACACGACTTCAAAAAGAAAAAGCGGAGGAAGAACAACAACTTATATTGGCGTCCAAGGAGATTCAAAAGACTCACGAGTAGCTAGCCACAACTCTGGTGGAAGAACATAATAATCTTAAAGGATTCAAACAAAACATGGATAAAATTGCTAAACAAGATGTACTACTACACACTGTGGTAAGCGACTGTCCAACTCACTTTGCAGATGCCTTTAGAAATCAGTGGAAAGTATACAATGAACACATAATTTGACCATCGACAACAAAATCAAAGAATCTCTCATTGTGTAGCTAACAAAGGAAAAGGCAATACAACTACAACTTTATGTTGAGTACTCAACACACCCTAAAAGTTCTGTGACTATTTCCTTTTGGGTACCACCCTATAGTTTACTTTTGACCATTTTCGCCTCGGCTTGAAACTGATCCGTCACTTCTCTTATATGTTTCACATTTTAATTGATTAAAAGTTCACTTGAACATACAACGAAGAATCATCTTAACTCTAAAATACTTAACAACTACTCGAGGAATCGACGACCCAGATTTTTCTCGACTCACAGGAGAATTTCAACATCGACGGAAGTTGATGGTGGAGAAGACCATTTGGAGAGTCAAAGTAGCCAAATATCGACCCTCATCGGTGTCGGCTGATGAAATGTTTATTTCCTATGAATAAACCTTGGGAAGGATTTTACCGAAGACCGATTCGATCAGCTTCGGTAGAAAGATGTAATAATACACACCGCATGAAAGAAAGAGTAAACCCCACGATAGCTGATCCCTGTATCGTCGGCATCGAAAGTTTCATCAATAGCCTATCAATGTAAGTACACACTCTGATAATAACTGATCCCCGATTCATTCGCCAAGTGACATGACATGACGAGACGTGCTGACCCCAAAGTGTGGTAGGTACGTTGTAATTACGATTCTCAGTTAATGCGTGAATCATGCATTAGTTACTGACTCGTGCACGAATCAAAAGGAACCATTAAACTCATCGATACAATGCATCTCCATCCGTGCCTCTGCCGTCAACCAATCAAAATTTAACCGCAGAAAAATCCGATAGTGGTTTATTTTGAATTTGCATTCATGACTCGTATTAACTAATTGATATGACCGATAGTATCTCCCAGTTATATTCCTTTCGAGTCATTGTGTATAATCCCATTCTACGCAACAAGAAGTTCAGGGCAGACAGGAGAGTGAAGCTAACAGTCCACAAGAAGCGTTCAAAGTCCAGTGAGTATTAAAACCATTATCTTAGCCAACATCACAGGTATGGGTTCGCTTATTGGTTTTTTGCGCTCCATTTTATATATTCTCACCCAACATTTCCCTTCACGCATGCTCAAATGACGTTTTAAATTATAGGAATAATGCCTCCGAAGAAGTCGTCCACCAGGGAATCGCCGAGAGCCCCTAAGCTGTAGGAATCTGAAGTAGGAGATGGATCCTCCCCATCAGTTGCAAGGCAAATATATTTCGTTCCCAAACCAATATCCGTCATTAAGATAATCACCAAGGAGCCTTTTGTCTAGTCCCCAAATTTTGGAGACAAGGAGGCAAGTATTGGATCCAAGATGGCATTTCATTGTTGGGAAGAAGTTTTCAAGAAAATCAAGAAAGAGGAACCCCTCGAATATACCCTACATAGCGATCTCAAAATGAGGAAGCTCGACAATGAGGTCCTCCCCGATATTTGCAGGGCTTATCTGCACAATGTAGAAAGCCGATCTCCAGTATTTCCATGAATTGATCTCTTGAAGTGGATCATTGAGCACACTGATGCCCAAAAGTGTTTAATTAATGATGATAATGATGGGTGTGTTGGATTCTTCCTGCCATCAGAGGTTCAGAACTACTATAAGCTCAAATATTTCGAGCTAAAGATGAGCAAAGATTTCGTCTTAAGTTTCTATGCGTTACACGATACCAACAAAATCATGTCGTCTTGGTGGAGAGAAGACAAAAAATTCATGAACCAGACTGTTGGCTGGTACCCAACGACCAATCTCAGGGAACCATACATATACCTCATGGCTTTACTTTGCAGGTTACATGGGGAAAAAAAGACTGTTCCCGGTTTTCAGAGGCTTGGATGCCTCTAGCTTTTACAATCGCTATTTCGGGCACGGGCTTCAACTAGGGTGCCATCATCTCCAAACAGTTAAGCACCTGCATAAAATAGGCTCAGGAGATGAAGGAGGGAGATACCCCTACCTTCTACATGGCTTCGTATCTACTGGACGTGATCTATGCCAGGAATGCTTTTGTTGGGATGATTTTGAATTGGCACCCTTCAGAGTTGGTTGTCCATGTATACTTCAACATCCTATGGGAAAACATGTACAAAAAATCCTATGCTGTTATCTGTGACTAATTTATTGCACGCATTTACTCCTTTCTCTTTAGAAGAGAGTTCCCTAGATTATCAGATGAAGCAAAGAAGGTTATAGCCAAAATTGGGCACTGGTATTTGGAAGAACGAGAAACCTACATTAGAGTTTTCGGTGCCACAGGAGCACCCCACTTGTTACCCATTTATGTTCTCGACCGGCTAGTGTTAGGGGGAATTTTCTATCAAACCATCCTACAAGGATACAATGCAACTTTAGTAAAAGACAAGAAGCAAGCTTTCGTACCCTATGGGTTTCATATTGGTTTCTGCGTGATCAAAGATACCGCACATGCTAAACAACTCGGTCTAGGTTAATTGGAATTTTGGTTCCAAACTGGTCGATTTTGCAAACACGATCCCAAAGGATTGGTTCTACAACACGTGTCATAGGTATCATCATGTTGGCCCTATGCCCACGACCAGTTCGAAGATGAAATATTCACTGAAAATGCCCAAGACTGGAATGTGGCGGCATCCAAGAGAGCTGATTCTTGAGGAACCAGGTTTAGAGCTATGAGCCACGAAGAGCAGGCAACATTTATGGAGTAGGCGGTTCAAGAAATTAGCCAATGCCTGGGAGAAGCAGTTTCACATGTATTGGTTGAAGAAATAAGAGATCCCGAAGAAGACATTGAAGCTGCAATATATCACCAGGAATCCCCGGTACAAATCAGGGATATTCCGGAAGATCAAGCTGCACGAGAAAGGGGTACGTTGTTGTTTCAACAAAATGATTTGTTGATGAAACAGATGCGGGATGACCCATACCTTTTAGTAGGAAATGAAGCCTCAACTATTGTTCAGAGTATCCCAATGGAGTCAAATGATCTTGGGTCCACAGTCCCGGACAATGCCCGTGAGTTGGGCAACCCTGGACCCGCAACATCACCAATCGATCCTTCAAAAGAAGGGACAAATCAACCAGAGACAGGTCGGGTCTTGATAGAGACACAAGTGCCCAATCCCTTGAGTACTCTTATACATATTTATAGCGATGACAAGCATCCGGAACCCACTTACGACACCCCGGTCTGAGTCCAAGAAGAAAAAGGTCCCGAGAAAATCACTTCCCCTGAGCCTGAAGTCTAAGAAAAGTAGGTCTCATAGATGGAAACAAGGTCCGAAGGTGGCCTCAACACAAGAGAATCCGATAGACAGGAAGCAGAAGCAAGACTGAATGGCGAAACTTTGCAAAAGAGAATCGATAGCCCTATGACCGGCAAACAAGTAAGCAATGAGTCTTTGCCTGATGCCTCCATCATGCCTAATATTCAAGTCCCAGGTGAACCACAAGAAGATGACGGATTCGCAAAAAAGAGCGAATAAATTCGAGAAACCACTCCTGAGTGAATATACACCACAGGTGGTCTGAGAAACAACCTCTCATGGGGAGATCGATAGATACCAGAACCTGTAGACAAAGTAGTAGACATCTATGCGATATCTTACGATCAAAATAGGAAGGCCATTGTTCAAAGGACCACGAAGAGGTGAAGGATCAATTTGGATCAATCCATCGTGGTTACCACAGAATAGAACCCAATCAACACTGTAGACGATTGCCAAAAGAGAACCCAATCAACACTGCAGACGCTCACACGTCTGAAATGATTGGCGTATGAAAATCCCTCTCAGATGCCGCCCAGGACAGAGCCATGAGAGATGAAAAGGAACTATCTGACACCCGATAGGAGCTCGAACACCTGCACCATCTTGTCAAATACTGTAAAGGGGCCACACAGACCACTGCATATATGAAGGAATAATTCAATGGAGTTTATAACGAGTTCAATAAGGAAAGGAACCTATTGACCGAGAACATAGTCGAATTTAAGGAGGATAGTCCTATGGAACTCACAACATGCAAAGAGATGGAAAAATGGCACAAAAAGGAACAGTTAGTGGTAGAGAGACTCAAATACATTGAAGCGGTCCAGTAGGGGCGAGAAAGGGAAAATCATGGCATTCAACTGGTTGGAAAAAGTAGTTTCAACCGCATGAAGAAATCCGTCGAATACTGGGCGAAGATGACCCAGGACCCACATCGAGAAATACAAAAGCAATGGGCCAACTGATAGAAACACTGGGGTAAAATTAATAAAATAATGAAAGATGTCGGTCTCCCCGAATTCGACACTACTAATGAATTCACTAACCTAAGAGATGTGTTCAAGATGCACTCCATACAAGACTCACTCTGGGCCGAAGGGTGCGCAAAAGTCATTGATGCAATGCTAAGACAAGTGCAACAATTCACAGGGTATCCGATCCGAGCTCGAACCATGCTGCAACTGCTGAAATCAATTTTGGTAAAATATCGGGCACATGTTGTAGACATCAGAGGAGCATATGCTGCCTCTATGGAACAACATAGGCTCCCATGGGCTCAAACCTGTGAAAATCTATTTATCAGTTGGTCTAAATATGAAAGAAGCCACCCTTTTCAAGAGGCGTCTTAGGTGGACCGTTGAAAGAAACTATTGGATGACCACTCTTCATGGCAATTTTTGTTTGGCCTAAATTGTATCTAGCCATTAATTACAGTTGAATTTTAGATTATAAATAGAGGCATCGACCGATGAGTAAAAGGTCGATGGTTGTTGTAAGAACTCCCTCTTTTGGCCGTTGATAATTATTTTGAGACTGTTGTGAATTGAGAGGTCCTTCTGGGCCAAAGACAAGCTATTTTCATCAGATGTATGTGATTGGAGTTGGAGAAGAAGTACTTCCTTTCCTGTTACATGAATTATACAGTAAATGATTAAGAGAAATTATTTTTTTTGTCAAGTTATCTGGTGCAATGTATTGATGTTCTTTGCTTTAATGATGAGAATAAATCGTTGTGTTGTTATGTGATGAATGTTATGGTAGATGAATTATTTTTCTTACCATGATCTTGATTACTTATGTGTTTTCTTTTGTTGAATTACTTTTTCTTTCTCAGACAGTAATTGGATGCTCATTCAGTTAATGTATTAGTACTAGGCCTTGCGGCATAGAATCACTGTCTGCATGTTTGAGCAGCAGGTTATCCCAAAGCTCGACCTCTTCCCTTTAGTTAAAACCTTTGTCCTATTATTTGTCAAGTTGGTTTATACTGGCTTGCCTCTCTCATATCAGCCCCACCCAAGAGAAATACAGAAAAGGAACTGTCCTAATAGAAGGAAGATCCTTCACCAGAAAACACAAAGCCCATCGATAATTTGGCCAGATCGCAAGATATGGAGAACCAGTCCACTCCAAAAGCTATAGAGTCTAATTGGGCCTCGGTGGCAGGTTTGGTTCCTGCTGTTGAATCAGGGGATTTAGGCCCCATCAACAGAACTGGCGTTATAAGGAGGGCCAAAATGAATAGATGAGTATATAAGTTATATGATATTTCAAACAACCTACAGATTCGTAACGACCCACATGCATGGCTAGTCATCCAACAGAAAACCCACGCTTACCGAGTAACCCCGAAGTGGATAACTCACCCAATTTTGAGGAAGGACCTCTTCACCCTGAAATACCTTACGCTCTCCCTCACGAGGAAGTGAATCAATTCAGGAGAATTACCAGAGCCTACGCCCAAAAAATCAGCGCGCTGCTCTTCACCCCCATCATTCCCTGAAGAAAAGAACAAAGCATATTAGTAGTCAGTACTCCCGATGAATTTTTCGTACACTCTGTCGAATACTTAATTGATTTCATGATTACTGAAATTCAAGAGCCTCTTGATCTAATACCCGAGACGCCAGCCCGCAACATCTCCGAACATAACGACTTATTGGAAGAAGAAGAGTTTGACTCCAACTCTGAAGATATGGAAGGGAACAACGGTCATGGGGAAGAAAGAGAAGTTCCACTTCGAGACAACCAACCTTGGTTGGCCAGAGACGCTATGGCCATCTCGGGACGAGTACACAATCTTCCCCGACACCCAGAAAAGATGCTGCCCAAATATGTTCCTGAAACTTCAGGTTTGCTCGAAGATCACATCAAGAAATTCATACTCGCGATCAGACTTATGAATGTTCAACATGAAGATGTAGTATGCAAAATTTTCCCATACACGTTTGAAAATTCGGCTTCCACATGGTATTTTAATTTTCCGATAGGATCCATAACCATATGGACTAAATTTGAAAAGGTTTTTCTAAACAAATTTGCAGAAGAAACTACTACGGGATCCCTGATGGCAGAGTTGTTCGCAACCACCATGACCCCAAAAGAAAGGGTCAAATATTTCAATCAAAGATTCACGACCATCCTAAACAAATTCCAGCCTACGATGAAACTAACTCAAGGATTGCAAATCAAATTTTATGCCAACGTGCTCCTAGCTTCTATTTCCATGTTCATTAAAAGAGCTACCAAACAAACCCTTGCAAATTTTTTTGAAGAAGCCAAGACGATAGAATTCCAGATGAAAGAATGTAAAGAAGGCCAGGCTTCTCTGGTGAGGAAAGAAAACCAACCTCCCCCTAGAAGAGGACTCCTTCTGACCAGACCATCGGGGAAGTCAACCGAACAAACTCTTGACAAAGGTAATGGAGATATAGAAGATTTGCAGCGCATGGTCAAGAAACTATCGAATGAGATTATAGACATGAAAAGGAGTGAAGGGGAAGGAAACCAAGGCCAAAGACCCTATAATCCTTTCTTTAAAAGGAATCAGCCTTTCAAAGCAATTGAACCTCCCCCAACCAACTTAAACATTGACCTAGGGAATGTCACAATTGATTTGTTCTGTGCTTATCACCAAGAGAACCACTCAGAGAGAGAATTCCCTCAATGGGTCCATGCCATGAATTTAATGGCCAATAGTTTTTTGGATGAAGTTTCTCTGATCGAATAGTCAATAAGTTCGACCATGAATAGTGAAGACTAGGAAGAGGCTGACCCACCGTGAGACACAACCATGCTGATATGGGATGCCGACGTGATCACGTCTTCAGGTGACCTGTTTGAGTCCCGAGAACAACCTGCAGAGGTATCGACAGTACAAACACGTAGCAAGGGCCAACTTGGCTCGAAATATGCTGACACCCCCCGGGCCTTGCATAGTAAGTTAACTCCTCACTACCTGAAGATGCCTTTCACCCCTGATAGAAGGCCTATAAGTATCCACACCCAAGATTCCCCCAAACTAGAGTATAATGTAGTTGAAGATTTGAAGAATTTGAAAGCTAACATCTCAGTTATGGACGTATGTAGAATTCCTAAACAGAAGGACTTCCTATTGCAAGCTATGAATTCGGTAGGAAACCCGACCAACAACAATATTCAGAACATGCCTCTCCCCCTGACAGATTTAACAAACAAGCCAACTGTGAACACCTGCACGGAAGGTAAGAAAGAAAGGCCTTTTGTGTCGCCCTTCCTTTTGACATTTGAAGTCTTCAACAAGAATCTTCACAATTGCCTGGTTGATTCGGGGGCATCCTCTAATGTCATGCCCTTGGCCATATGTAATAAATTAGGTGACATCCCTCTCAAAAGTGATAAACATGTCATACAACTAGACATAACCTAGGTCAAGGTCACGAGAAAGCTCAAAGACATGATGATCAGGATAGTGACGCATCCTAATTTCGTGCAGGTCATTGATGTCATTGTGGTGGACATCCCTGAGGTGTATGGACTATTGTTGAGCCGAGATTGGTCTGAAAAGATGAACAGATATTTCAGTACCGAATGGGCGCACCTTTGGCTTCCACTGAAGGGATACAAGAACATGATCATAATTGATAGGGAAAGATATCTGAAACATACAATCACTGATATGGAAACCCCAAACGAACCAACCTCTACCAACTTCCCCATATTGGGAAACTATTCTTATGATTCTCACTTCGACAACTTTTCTCCTCTCTTGTCCAGTGTTTCAGTTACTCAAAAATCCTAAATGATCTTTCGAGAAGAATACCCAACGCCGATAGGAGATACCCTCTTCTGTCAGAGCCCTACACTAGGAATTCTAGAGGAAGAGGTCGGAGAACAGAGCACGGGTGAGGGGAGAGAAAGGAGAAATTATCGTTCACAGATTTGGACCCTCTATTTTGATGGATCTAAATCACAAGAAGGTTCAAGAGCCAAGTGCATACTCATAGATCAGAGGGTAAACTTCATTTCCTGTTCTGTAGGCTAGAATTCAAATGTACCAACAATACCGCCGAATATGAAGCTCTAGTACAAGGGTTAAAGAAAGCCATAGATTTGCATATCAAGGAATTGAAGGTTTTCGGGGATTCTAAGATCATTGTTAGACAAGTAAGGAATACTATTCATTGTAATTCACCTCATCTTAAGAACTACCAACAAGAGGTGCATAGGCTAATGGAGCGCATTGACGCTTTCAATATCACTGTGCTCCCAAGAGAAAAAAACGTTCTTGCCGACTCCTTGGCCACAACCGCTTCTCGACCATCTCCTTTAGAAGATTATGAAGCCTCCTGATTTACTGTGGAGATTCTCTATAGACCGTTGGTGCCGAAAAATATTTCCAATTGGAAGGTCTTTGAAGGAGATAAGAAAATCATAAACTTCTTGACCAATCAAGACAATTTCAAAGACCTGGCCATAGATGATGAAGCATTCTGAGGGTAGAAAACTGATACCAATCCCCGAACAGAAAAAGATGTTGGCAAATTGAAAGCCCACACAATCCCTAAGGGGATAACTAATCTAGAAAGTCGGTTCGATCTAAAGGATTGTTTTAAAGAACCCCAAAATGTGAAGACTGGTAGCTCTTGCCCTGATCCAGGTGGATATCGGTGGCCACCCACCTTTTCCGACTGGCTCAAAACAGTTTTCTGGCAATTTTGGCAATTTACTATTTTTAGAAGGTTTTAACTTCCGGGGCCATTTTGAGGGCCTAAATGAAGGTTTTTTGAGATAGAGGTTCTC